>CM059215.1:20132500-20277500 GCA_030347435.1 Clarias fuscus
GATGGGATAAACCCGTCATGGTGCACTCACTCATTTGCATAAAGTCGAGCTCAGCATGTTAGATTTCACCGCAACCACACATACACACACATATGCTTAAACAATAAGCAATCAGGTGTAAAAGTGACACCTGTCGTCCGTCGTTAAGTCTGTATTGCAATCACGCGGTGCGCTGCGGCGAGTTTGCCGCGTGAACGAGTTATATTTTTTTCCCGCAGCCGAAGTGATTCGCACCACGTGAATAATTCATCTCTCTTCAGAAGCAGATCAGAACCAGACTCTGCGTTTTGATCTGATTTTTGAACTCCCTCTTCACACGCCACGCTGAAAGCTGCGCTCTGATTGGCTGAGGAGGGCGCTTTTTAAAATCTTTTTAAAAGGCGTTATTTTATTTTTATTCGTTTCCCCTACAGTCTAAAGAGTTGTTCATAATTCATCTGAGCGGCCGAGCTTGTCTGAGGGTACGATGAAGAGTCCCGAGGCGAGTTAAAAAAAGTGTGTGTGTGTGGGGGGGGGTCGAGGTGCGAGAGATTGCTAGAGCATGAGAGAGTACTGGAGACAAGATCTTTGTCGGTTTTCTTCTGGTTTTCAGACAGACAAACAAGTAGAGAGAGCGAGAGAGAGATAGGGAAAGGAAGAGAGAGTGTGAGTGGTGTGGACGGGAACAAAAGCGGCAGGACCGGGCGATTCAGAGTGGCCAGTCTCTCCGTCCACATGCGCCGGAGGGAAAAAGGTCAAAATGAAACTGCGGCCCCGCTGAGACCGCCGCTCGGCTACGGAGAGAGAGAGCGAGTGAGGATGAACTGACGCTCTGAAGCCCCAGGGGAGAGGGGAAATGAGAAAGAGATGGAAAGGAAGTGTGTGTGTCTGTGCATGTGTGTGTGCGTTTGATCCACTAAAAGAAACAGACCCTTTGGATCCGGTCTACGCTCTAACGGTCAGTCACGAGACAGCAGCCACGCAGTGTTACAACAGCAAACTGTTCCTAATTAACAGATGCAGCGAGTGGAACGTAGCACCTGCTAAAGCATGACTGCAGGTTCACACTCACACACACACACAAACACACAGAGCTCATTTAGTATTGCTCAAGCGCTATGGACATCCTCCTTTAGGTTCTGTGTGTGTGTGTGTGTGTGTGTGTTGATATCATGTCTTCCTTGTAAAGTCTGTACACTCGGCGGCCATCTTGGCCGCTCTCCCAGCGCAGTTATTCTCAGTCCCATAAGACCAGGCTCATGTTCATGTGCGTCTCACGAGACTCTATTTTCTCAGACATGGATTAGAAAATCGGACAGAAATGGTGTAATTAATGTCAACTTTGGCTCACATAACACACACACACACACACACACACACACACGATAATTTTGCTCTTTAACCCGCACTTGAGCACTCCTCCGTCACCTGTACAGTCTACAGTACACACACACACACACACACACACATACATACACACACACACACACACACACACACCAGCTAACATTACGTCCTACATCCTGCCCAGATTTCAATATGAGCCTCGTTTTTTTTTCTCTCTTTAAGTGTATATGTGTGTGTGTGTGTGTGTGTGTGTGTGTGTGTGTGTGTGTGTGTGTGTGTGAACTTAGACTCCAGAGCTGAACAATATGAGGCAATTAATGTGCAACCTTGGAGTCCCAGGAGAGCTCTGTCCTTTTTGTCCGTTTCCACTTCACCACCTGTTTCACACACACACACACGCACACACACACACACACACACACACACACACACACACACACACACACACACACACACACACACACAAGCGTAGGATGATTGCCATAAAGCACACAGGGATAAATCCTGTGAATATGTGTATTATATGTGATGAAACCTATTCAGCGATTGGTCGAAATGATGCGTACGTCGTGATTGGTTCAGATCATGTGTACACCGTGATTGGTTGTAATGATGCATACATTGTGATTAGCTGAAATGTTATGTATGCCGTGATTAAACATTTATATAAAATTTATATATACAACGTGATTGGTTGTAATGATGCATGTGATGTGATTGGTTGTAATGATGCATACAATGCAATTAGTTGAAATACATTCTAACAAACGCACAATACTCACATTCAACTGTAATTGGTTCAAATCATAGGTACGCCGTGATTGGTCGAAATGATATGTATGCCGTAGGGCTGTAGCTATCGAATATTTTAGTAATCGAGTATTCTACCAAAAATGTAATCGATTAATCGAGTAATCGGATAAAATGCACTTTTGCTTAATTAAACAGCAATGTAAAATATATAAGAGAAACAAAGATTAATTGGTTTTCTTTTTAGAAAAATCAACTTTTATTTTTTTAAATGCATACATAATTTTATCAAAAATAAACATTGTCATTATTCACAATACAACGAATACCTAATACCCCTATCCCCCCTATGCGGTTTGACTCGCAGTGAGATGTGGTGTTAGGCACCGTGAGCCGCCGCCACTGCCCGTGACGTTCCGCAAAGTTCTGCAAGGTCCGCCCAAAAAAATTAAACCTGTTTTTAAGGCGGCTTAAACATATTAAATTTTTCGCGCAGAAAGATGGAAACGTAATCGCAGCGCCAAAACTTGCGGTGAATCATGATGAACCGTACTTCCGGCCACCGCGCGAAACCACGTAGGTGAAATAGGGGTATTAAAGTTGACTGAGATTAATTAAGTGCATTACAGCACCATACATTCTTATTTTAAAGCATTATCTCGGATGCAAAAAAAAAAAAAAAGAAGGTATTTCAAATGACTTTAAGGATTAAAAAAACTAAGGCACACAATAAAATAAATAATTATGCAAAAAGTTGTGCAACTAAACTAAGTTGTGCAACTAAACTTTCAGAACTAAAAGCTTCAAAATCTACATCTCAGGCAGAACATACACACGTGGACAAAATTGTTGGTACCCTTCGGTCAATGAAAGAAAAACTCATAATGGTCACAGAAATAACTTTAATCTGACAAAAGAAATAATAAATAAGAATTCTATGAATGTTAACCAATGAAAGTCAGACATTGCTTTTCAACCATGCTTCAACGGAATTATAAAAAAAAAATTAACTCATGGAACAGGCCTGGACAAAAATGATGGTACCCCTAACTTAATAGTTTGTTGCACAACCTTTTGAGGCAATCACTGCAATCAAACGATTCCTGTAACTGTCAATGAGACTTCTGCACCTCTCTGCAGGTATTTTGGCCCACTCCTCATGAGCAAGCTGCTCCAGTTGTTTCCTGTTTGAAGGATGCCTTTTCCAGACAGCATGTTTCAGCTCCTTCCAAAGATGCTCAATAGGATTGAGGTCAGGGCTCATAGAAGGCCACTTTAGAATAGTCCAATGTTTTCCTCTTAGCCATTCTTGGGTGTTTTTAGCTGTGTGTTTTGGGTCATTGTCCTGTTGCAAGACCCATGACCTGCGACTGAGACCCAGCTTTCTGACACTGGCCAGCACATTTCTCTCTAGAATCCCTTGATAGTCTTGAGATTTCATTGTACCCTGCACAGATTCCCGACACCCTGTGCCAGATGCAGCAAAGCAGCCCCAGAACATAACAGAGCCTCCTCCATGTTTCACAGTAGGGACAGTGTTCTTTTCTTGATATGCTTCATTTCGCTTCTTCTTCTTCGTTGGTGTTTACTGGCGGCTTGCATCCGGAAGCGCGCTGTGTCAAAAGCATGCTGTCAACAAATAATTGCGCAAAAACAAAACGCAAGCTTTTAAAATTAATTAAACGAAGTTTCGAGGCAAAATCTTTTGCCTGGAAACTTTGTTTAATTAATTTTAAAAGCTTGCGTTTTTTGTAATCAAATTACTCGAGGAATCGTTTCAGCCCTAGTATGCCGTGATTGGCTATAATGATGCATACCTGATTGGTCGAAATAAAAAGTACAATGTAATTGGTTCAGATCATGCGTACACCGTGATCGGTCGAAATGATATATATACACCGTGATTGGTTGTAATGATGCGTATGCCGTGATTGGTCGTAATGATATATACACCGTGATTGGTTGAAATGATGTGTGCGCCGTGATTGGTTGAAATGAGGCAGAGAGAAACACAGAAAAAATCAAGTTCTACAAATCACATAGTGTTCTTTGTTTCCAAGTGCTAAATGAAGAGCTTCTCTTTAACGAATACAATACTCAAGTGTACAGTCTTGAGGTTCAGTTTGGTCCTCAGAGTCCCCGCCCCGTGAGCCGAGTAAGTAAATCGTGTAGCATGGGAGGCGCGCTGGAGGCAGAGGCGGCGGGGCGCACATGACGGCATGTTGCAGGCAGCTCCCTTTTTGGCGGATTTTGTCCCAAACTTACGGTGTCTATTGAGGGAAGAGACAAGCGTACATACATGTTAGGAAAGAATCGAGTCACCAGTCTGGGGATCCGCGACTCTTTTATAGGCGACAGGTGAGTGTATACGGCCCACCCCCTTTCCACACACACACACACACACATACACACACACACACACACACAGGGGCTGCCGAAAGCAGTGAGTGCTCTGTGTGCAGTGATTGCAGAGGTTTGAGTGAGAAGGTTCTTCCCGCCTTCACAATATGTACGCCATGATTGGTTAGATTGGAAAGAGGGTAAAGAAGAGCACAGGTCTCGAGAAGATGACCTCAAAGAAACGTCATAAACGCAAAACCATCCTCACACACACACACGTGCGACAATGACGATGATGATGACGATGATGATGACGATGATGATTGTCTGCGGAACGAGAAACGGACAGCAGGAGATTTGAGGAATAGCTTATTTGGGCAAGATGTACACTTAACTTTCATTCCTATTTGATTCGTCCTACAAGTGAGGACCGGAACTTCGTCTGAGGAGGAAAGAAAAATGTCTGAATTGTCAGTCAAGTGATTGGTGTGTGCTATAAATAAACGAGCAGCTCGTGTGAAGTGAAGAGAAGAGAGAAGTGACGGCGTTAGAGATGAGAAGGAAAACAAACGCGTACAGGGTGTTTAAAGCGCTACTGTAGTAAAGCGATATATATATCGCTTTACTATATATATCCTTAACAGGTTTTCATTTTCTGTACAAGGACGCGCAAGACGTTCGATTCGTTTCTTGTTACGTTTAATGTCGAGAAACGACAGTTCATCACATCAGTGAGAAACTACAAAGGGACTCTCCTGTCCTTCCGTAAAGTCGTCACTATGGAAACCCCTATGGATCTGCACGGACATAAACCGGCGCTGCTGTTCTAGAATACTAATCAACAGCTTCTGACCAATCAGAATCCAGAATTCTCAGCGCTGTAGCTGTGGGTTAAAGACCGTTAGTCATCAGTCACGGTAGAGTGTGTGTGTGTACATCACTGCTGGTCTCAGAGTAAGCTGTAGATTGATGTTTATGACTTCAGGCCATAAAAGTGTATTTTTTGTGTGCGTGTGTGTGTGTGTGTGTGTGTGTGTGTGTGTGTGTTTCGCCTGTATCTGTGTCCCTGGGTGTCCAACTAAGCAGGATAACCGTTCGTGGCAGAATGAGGCCACTCTGATCAAACCCTATACATATCACACACACACACACACACACACACACACACACACACACACACATGAAGGTTAGACCAGGTAGCTTAAGATAAGGCTTCCTAAGCGAAATCTAATGTGTGTGTTGACCTCAGCTTTGTTTTTGGAGACATTTTGCTCATCGTGTATATGTGATCAGATGTGTGTGTGTGTGTGTGTGTGTGTGTGTGTTTGTGTGTGTGTGTGTGTTTTATGGGACGCAGCAGGCTAAAAGAACATCAGTATTGAAAAAGATGGAGAGGGAGAAACAGAGAGTGGTGCTTTACTCAGCCACTCTGCCCTTTATTTCCCTTAAAAAAAATAAAATAAAAAAAACGAATTACTTTACCCACGAGCACTTGGGCACTTTTTGAGAGGAAATGCTCCAGGAACGATAAGTTTAATATGAAATAAGGAATTTACAGCTTCTCCTGTCACACCAGTAGTCTCTGATTTCCAGGGAGAGACCGAATAGGGAGAAAAGACAGGAAGAGAAAGATGAAGGCAGGATGAGTGGTGCATCAGCTTAGAAGAACAGACAGGAAGTTGATCTCAGGTGATTTCCTGTCTGATCTCGTTTAAATCATATATATATATATATATATATATATATATATATATTATTATTATTTTTTATGATATTTATATAATCTACATGTTCGCCTTTTTTCCCCATCACATAAACACACACTAGAGTTTAGCTCTTTAGTTTTCTCCATAAGCGGCACGGTGGTGTAGTGGTTAGCACTGTCACCTTGTACTGCCAGGGTCTGGGTTCGATTCCCGTCTCTGTGTGCATGGAGTTTGCATGTTCTCTCCGTGCTTGGTGGGTTTCCTCCCACAGTCGAAAGATATGCCGATTAGGTTAATTGGCGTTCCCAAATTGGCTGTAGTGTGTGTGTGTGTGTGTGCCCTGCGATGGATTGGCACCCTGTCCAGGTTGTACCCCGCCTTGTGCCCTATGTCTCTTGCGATAGGCTCCAGGCCCCCCGTGACCCTGAATACAGGATTAAGCGGTATAGATGATGAGTGAGTGAGTTTTCTCCACCTCTACTGTACCTTTAGTTCTTTTAGTCAGTCTAGCACTCTCACCTCATCGTCTCTCCTTTCTGCACAGCTTCCAAAATTTAAATGTTCATGCTAATATCTAACACCAACGCCACACATTGTTGGTGTTAGATATTAGCATGAATAGCATTTTTAGCATGTTTTAGCATATTAGCATTTTTTAAATTCACTCTGTCTCACTCATTTTTCCTAATTCTGTTACGTTTTTAATGTCTCATGTCTTCCATGTCGTCTCTTATTAATAAACACTAGGGACGGGAATCACCAGGGACGACCCGATATGGTGATACACGATACCTTGGTACGGATCTGATTCATATTGCGATTCTACTGTATGTATTAAATATTATACCACACAGGGACACTATGCTGCACGCCAATTCACGTGTGAATAGCTAAGACTGCGCCACCTGTAGGATTATAAAGGGACTGTAACGTTTTACCACCTCGACGCAAACATATGAATTTAAAACACATTTTTAAAAAATTTATTTTGATTTCACTGTGGCAATACATGAAACAGAGCAACGCGGCCGTCCTTTAGTGCATTTAGTCCATCTACAGCTCTCACCTCATCTTCTCTATTCTCTGCAAAGCTAATCATCTATACTGCTTTATCCTGTACGCAGTGCTGCCGGGGGCCTGGAACATATCCCAGGAAACTTAGGGCACCAGGTTTGTCCACCACATACTGTACACATACCTAATTTGAGGGAGGAAACCGGAGCACCTGGGGGAAACTCACCAAGCACGGGGAGAACATGCAAACTGCATGCACACAGAGGTGGGAATTGAACCGGAGCCTAGAGGTGCAAGGCGACAGCCAAAAGATTTCATTTTCATGCTGAAATCTTCAAGACGTTCTCATCATCCCAACATCTCGTAGATGCCGCAATGCAAGTCTATCGCGTCCTTTCTTTCTTTCTTTCCTTCGTTCTCACACACATTTTATTTTATTACACCCTGTAACACTCGCTCTCGTTCTCCCCTTAGCTTATTTCTGCAGCACTGAAGCAATAATCAGAGGCTATGTATCTGACACGCAGCTCGTTACAGGCCTCTCTCTCATACCCCGACTCTTCACCGCGTTTATGCTAAAACAGCTCCCGCGTGTCACGGAGAGCGAAAATCGCGCCCACACTGTCCACGCCGACGGCTGATGTTAGCCAGAAAAACATCGCGCTACACTCGTTCTCGGAATCCGCGTGAATCTACAGCGAATTGTCTGGACGTCTCCGCGGGTCACCGTGAGTAAATGCTCATAAATTATTGTTGAAACAAACAAACAAACCTGCGAGAGTCAGAGCCGCTCTTATGGAATCTCAATCCTCCAACCTTTGGACCAATCAGAATCCAGAATCTGAATGCGTACTTTTATTAATGAATGAATCTTTATAGTTGCGCTAACATAAGCCACGAACATGACGTTTACTTATGTCATGTTATTCTTTAGTAAATATATATATTTTTTAAAAGTTTGCATCTGCAAATTTTCTGCACTTTCAGAGGAATAAAACGCCTCGGGATGTGCTCTAGGAAAACAATCGACACGCTTCATCACATCACACCGTGCTGTCATTCATTATTGCCTTGAACAGCACGTCACGTTGTGTTTTCCTTCCTTTTTTTTCCCTTTTTTTATTCATTACACATTTTTTTTTTCTTATTTTGTGAAAATATTGTGATATAAAGAGGCAGCCCTTAGCTGCTCAGGTGCGAGCTTCGGTGCCGGCGCTGTGTCGTATCAGCCTGGAGCAGAAGGAGCAGCCTTCAGTGTTGTCACCTTTAAGTCGGCGCTGAATATTTACCGCGCGACATCGTCTCCGACGCAGAGCTGTCATGTTAATGATCTGCACTGCAGCGTTTCAACGACCGAGAGAGAGAGAGAGAGAGAGAGGAGTAAGCACTCTAACAGCACAGATACAATACAGCCAGAAGCTAATCCAGTTTCTGCTGAGGATTACACATAAATCACACACACACACACACACACATGGAGGTAGACGTAGTCAGAGATCAGAGCATACAGGCTCTCTGGCTCCGCTCACATCATTTTCTGCTGCCTCAATCATCTGCTATTTTTCAAGGGAGTGTGAAACGCAGCTCGCTCGCGCTGTAAGAGTCGGGGAACGAAACGCGCGGACACGGGTTTTAGAGAACGAAGCTCTGGTAGGTACTGTAGGTGTACGCCAGGCCACGCCACGCCTCCTGGTGAATGAAACACGATCCATCAACATCACTCTGGGACGATTATTTAAGTTTCCGTAAGATTCCCGAGCGCACGTATCGATCCGCGTGAAAAACTTTCAGGGAAACTTTTAAGAGCAAAGATCGATATGGAAGCAGCAGGTTGTAGCCACTACTCAATAATTCCACATATTGTAGCGTTCAGAGCTAATCCGTAGCGTAGTATTGCTGCAATTGACTCGGACAAATCGGAACATTTACAGAGATATGGAAACATATTCAATGTAATCAAGACCTCATAGACATAAACACACAGCTGTATGGAGGCACACAGTCACAATACAGGTTGCCTTTTTGGATCCTATTTTTACTAAAATAACCCTGGCACAGGTTACACAGTGACACAGTGGGTTAGCACTGCGGCTTCTCCCCTCCAGGGTCGACGGTTCAATTCCAGCCTCGGGTCTGTGCTTGGTGGGTTTCCTCCGGGTACTCGGGTTTCCTCCCACACTCCAAAAACATGCAGATTAGGTTAATATTTGTTCCCAAATTGTCTGTAATGTGTGTGTGTGTGTGTGTGCTCTGCGATGGATTAGCACTCTGTCCAGGGTGTACCCCGTCTCATGCCCAAAGTCTCCGGTGATACTGTACCGGATAAGCATAATAGAAGATGTATAAATGAAAAAAAATTATTTTGAAAAAAAAGGTGTTTTAACAGTTTTTCATGTTGAGTTATGTAATGTAATTTCAGGCTTGTTTTTTTTTCCCCAAGTCTGATTTAAATTATACGGAGCCCCTAGAGGGACATGAGACGCGAGGAAAAAAAACAAGGTTGGAGGAAAAAACTAAACAAAACCACGTGACTTATACTTCTGGCGCCAAAATACGGAAAGGGCGCGCTCCGAGTACGAACTGAATGTCTTCATATTTTAGGCCAAGCTGAAAGTAAAACTCAGCTACTCAGAATTCGACTCAGTAATTCTCTCCATGCCTGTTTAACAACGCACGTGTAACTCTAATCCGAGTCTTACCTTCTGAACTTTTTGCAGCAAACTTTTTGCGAGATCTGGCGAAATGTTTGGTGGAATTTTTTTTTTCTCCAACATTTATTTATGTCTTTTTAGGGGCTCAGTAAAGTCAAAATTCAATTCAATTCAATTTTATTTCTATAGCGTTTTAACAATGGTCATTGTCTCAAAGCAGCTTCACAGAAATGAAAAGAAAATGAAAATGAAAAATTGAGCTGTGTATAAGTACTGTGCAAAAAGCAACTATAAAACCCTATAAGGAAATTAGCTACTAAGTTTTACTGCAATCCTGAACACTCACACACAATTCTTCTGTGGACTTTAAATTTATTTTATTTTTTGTCTGAAAAATGGTTTCTTATATAATGTTCTGCTTTCTTTCCGGCAGACAAATATTTTTCCTTAACATTTTGTGTTGGAATAGCGATATTTGGAAATCAAAAATGCATTTGTACTATAATAAATAATAAATAAAGAAAAAAACATTGGAAAGTTTTCACTGAAAACCAATTTGCACAGTACTGTAATATTACCGGATGGATCTTGGTTGTTACAAATGTTCCTGCTCAGCACACTAACAGTGACGTTTGTCATCCAGAGCACAAGTTCAACATTAGTAAAATTTGTACAAGCATCGTTCAATGCAAAAATGTTCAGCAAAGACTCGTAAAACTTCTGCAGTCCTGCTGAGCTAATTCGAGTTGGGATCTTTTAAAGTTATAGTGTATTTAGTATGAATTCAACTCTTTTTTCGCCAAATCTACCTGCATGGCTTAAGAGACTTAGCCGTTTTGCTAGCTGTAAACTAGCTGTATGGCTAACCCCCCTAAAAAAGTATAACTTTAAAAGAAACCATTTAAAAAACTTACTTACTGTAATGCATTTTATAATACAACTGCGTTGTACTTACACGAACCTCACTTTATTGAAAAAAAAAACCTGAACGATCCCATTAACGATAAGCAAACAGGAAATCAGCGCGCGTTAGGGTTCAGGTGAGCCGACCAGACGTAATGATTAAATCCACTCATTTCATCTTAATGTACTTATACATTTCCTGCGTTAAGTCAATTATCCATTAACGTTGCACATCAAAGCTCTGAGACTGATTTCTTTCAGCTTCCATCTCTTTGAAAGTTTAACTTTAAACACTTTAACTTTAAATGCTTGAGTAGTCTTCCACAAGCTTCTCACAATGCCTCATGCATTTACGTACTGATACAGTATAATCTGTATTTTAATGCAGTGACTTAAGTATTTCTATACACAGGTCTGAAGTAAACTCACGGTGTTAGCCAGCGGAGCCGGTCGACATTACAGTACTTGCCAGCACAAAACGCCTCTACTACAGAGAACAAACAATAAATACATATGACCTTTATGATATTTTGATTTATTTCTATTAATTTCACGTTTCAGAGATCCAACCTACAAACCTTCCGCTCCATCTACCCATACTGTATGTGAAGAGTGAGATGAAGTAAAAAAAAATAAGAACTAAACACTCTTTTGTGTATGAAGATGCCATTCACATTGCCCTTAAAAAGCAGAGCATTTTAGCCAGTTTTACTATATTGCAATAAATATATATATAGTCAGGATTGTGCAATATTGTCATGGGTCTAGGTGGTGGTACTCGGGCTAGACCGGCTGATGGTGTGGTTGCCGTGGGCATATAGGGTACCATGAAGGCAGAGGGGTTTTCAAACAGAAATAGTCTTTATTTACAAAACTCAAACATTGAAACAAACCAACAAAGGAACCAAAACAACAAACTAAAACTAGGGCCCTTTAAACAGACATAAGGAAAAAGGACTGACACAGGGAACCAGAAGCTGACAAGGAAACCAGGAACTGGAAAACAGAAACAGGGGCTGGAATGAGGAAACATGGAGCTGGAGCTAACTAAAGACACATAGGGGAACTAGAGACAGGAGACAGGACTGGAGAGACAGGAGACAGGACTGGAGACAGGGCTAGGGGCAACAGAGACTAGAGACCGGATGGGTTAGTGGTTAGTTAGGTTAGTAGCTACATGGAATATGGATGAAAGGAATGATGAACTAACCGGGTTAGTATCTGTCTGGATTAGTGGCTAACCGGGTTAGTACTGACCTAAAAAGGAAACAGAACACAACAGGGCACACATGAGGCTATACCAAACTAGCAGCTAACCTACTAGCGACCAGAACCACTAGCAGTCAATCCCACTAGAGGCCAGCCTACTGGAGGCTAACCCTACTAGGGACTAACCCTACTAGCAGTCAAGGCCTACTAGCGGCTAACCCTGCTAGCGGCTAAGCCCACATGTGGCTACACAAATCTAAACAGAAAGGGAAGCTACACACAAAGGATTAAATCCGGAGGACAGACACTAGGGACGCACAGAACAGTAGACACAGGAGAAGACACAGCCTAACTAAACACTGAACAGGACAGCTCCATGAATCCACTAACACACAGAATATAAGGAAAACTAATAAGAGCCCTCTTTAAAACAAAGGTTACAAAACATAAACCAAATATAAACTTAAAGAAACAAAAACCAAACAAAAAGGAATGCCCACATGACGGTATATACAAAAACAAACCAACCAACAAACAATGCTCGACCCAGTCTCCCAGAACAAACTGCTATTTATAAGATGTTTAATGAGCCACCTCGGTTCAGGTGAGCCCCATCACCTGACCGAGGTGCCTTCTGGGAAACTGAGTCGACCAACAAAAACTACAAAACAGACAGAAACAGACAGTGACCTCTAGTGGAGGGTCCTAACAAATATAGTGTTACTCTTAGACAGATCCTTTTGCTTCAGCAGGACCTGGGCGAGATGTTGAATTGAATTTACCTGTTTCTTGAGAACTAAAGATAAATAGGTTAGCTTAGTTTCATTTTAACCAACTACCCACGACTGAGCAAAAAATACATAAAAGAATAAAATCACAGATTCATAAGATCACTCGTTTTAATGGCTGTTTTAGGTTGTTTCTGTGACCATATAGTAGTAGAATAAAAGTACAGTAGTAATAATAATAATAATATGTTCATTTTGCGAGTTCCCATATTCCTGTAGCAGTAAAATTGACACGTTTTAACAGTAATGAATACTGGTGTAGAACTGTCGCCTTGTACCTCCAGGGTCCGGGTTCGATTTCCGGCCAGGCGCGATTCCCGTCTCTGTGTGCATGCAGTTTGCATGGTTTCCCCATGCTTGGTGGGTTTCCTCCGGGTACTCCGGTTTCCTCCCACAGTTCAAAGACATGCAGATTAGGCTAATTGCTGTTTCCAAATTGCCCATAGTGTGTGAATGAGTGTGTGTACTGTATGTGTGCCCTGCGATGGATTGGCACCCTGTCCAGGGTGTACACCGCCTCGTGCCCTAAGCCTCCTGGGATAGGCTTCAGGCCTCACTGTATACAGGATAAAGCGGTATAGAAGATGAGTGAGTGAGTGATTACTTTGGTTCTACATTATATATCAGATATATCTATACCAAATGCATAGTTTGATATGTGAGTTTTATTAATCTTCCTGGGTTTTTATGAAGAAGAGCCATTCAGCAGAAACTGTGTTACTCTGGAGAGCATGTGCGATCATCGAACGTACCCCCTTCTTATTCCTTTTATCATGCGCGATCGATTCAGTCGTAGTGGACTTTACACTGCTCTCGCTCTACCGCTCATGTACCTGTTTATTCTGTAAGCGCGAAAGCAGTGTAATGTTCGCTACTAATGAATCGATCGCGATTGCTAAGGGCCGGCCATCAATACAAAACACTGTGGAAACGCTGCTATGTAATTATATTTAACGACTTTAACATAAACTTATCATGATTTAACATTGTTTTTTTTGTTTTGTTTTTTGTCCAACTTAAGGGTAAATTCTGCCTTGCATTTAAATCTGACCAATTATGCAAAATTCATTTTCTGATTTTTTTGTCACATGGAATCTGACCTCTACTCAGATTCATCTTTTCTTGTGACGTCACACATAATATTCCTGGAAAAAAAAAAAAAAAAACTCCCTTGGTCAGAGCTCAGCTCTGCCCAGGACTCGCCATGTAAGTTTATTCAGTTCTCGCACAAAGTGTGCTTGTGTTTGTTTGTTTGTTTGTTTGTTAGTTAGTTTAGACATTTCACGTCTAATTGTCACTCAGTGAGTGACAATTCCAAGTTGGTTGCATGCTGAGTTGTGGATCTTAAAGCTGCAAGTGTTCCTATTTTAAAGTTATTGTTTGTTAAGTTTGTTTGTTGAATTTATTCCCAGCGTGATGCTAATGCTAGTAGCTGTAGCTTCTTTTAGCTTTTAGTGGCGAAAGTTCCATTATGTGTTTGTGTGTGTGTGTGTGTGTGTGTGTGTGTGTGTGTGTGTGTGTGTGTGTGCAAGCAAAAACATCTTTAATGTAGTTCAGGTAATTTATTATTTCATAAACAACAACCCAAATATACAATTATTAAACTTGTGTCTAATCATCTTTTAGTAAAAGTTTAAGGTTTTTTTTTGTTGTTGTTCTAGTGGCAGATAATAGTAATGATAATGATAAATTCCTAAAACTAGCAAATCTTACCTCAATTTTACCTGTTAAGCGATATAACATCTAAAACTTAAGTTACATATTCAGGCCATCTGTTTCTTGAGAACTAAAGATACATAGGTTAGCGGCTAAGCGCTAAGGGCTAATCTAGCCTTCTTTAGCTTCTAGTTGTGTTTTAAATTTTATATTGCTGAACACTGAAGGTGTCAATATCTCGTAAATATACACCAGAGAGTCAGGTCTAGTCGCTCAAGCATGATTTTTCTTTTCATTCCAAAAAATCATTACAAGATCCAGTACATTGTCAGGGCCAGTGAGTTTGCTTTGTTACCCTCAAGCCGTTTCGTTACAACGTTGAACAGATGCAGATGCGTAGGAAGAACCAGGCTTTACCTTTCTGTCTCGAGGTTATGCTTTATATAAGCGCACTAATCTCTCTTAAAGCACAACGTTCCCATGATTTGATGCCACCGCCCCCATGCTTCACTATACATTATTATTGGTAAAACACTTGAAGGTCACATCTTAGGTGGGACACCATGTTTCTTTTTCAACAGCTTTTGTGTTGTCTTGGGGTGCAGGTGAAACCTTTAGGACTGAAGAGTGTTTATTTGTGTGTCTTTACTGATTAATACAGTGTCTATAGTGTATAGTGTCTATTACATGGACCCAATATTACACCAATAATGTGGAAAAACTGGGGGTGATGGTAAACTTTTTGTAATTTGTCCAATAATTTAATATTAGCCATGTAAACACTTGTGTTTATTTATTTTATTGGAATGAAGTAGATATTTTTTTTGCCCCATGAGGTGGCGGGAAGGAATTTTTTTCTTCAGTGTGTGATCCTAGAACTACAAAAGAGCAAACAACTCTTGCTTACCAGTCTTCACGTCAAACTTTCATCCCCCGGATCTTTCACAATAATCATAGATGAGACTGAAAACTTGTAACCAGTAATAACGCAGAGGGTCGGATTTGCTCGTAAAGATGAAAAGCCTAACCAATCCTCAAGTATCCAGAAAAAAACAACAACTTTATCTATATGTCAGGGATAACCCCTAGAGGGCGCCAAAGCGCCCTGAGACTTTTTGTGTTTTTCGTTTCGTTTTAACTTCATTTCCCATGTTGCAACTCGGTCAGGTGACATGGGCGCTCACCTGAACCGAGTTGGTCATTAGTTTTATTATAAACATTGTTTCCTTTAAAAACCTGGATTCTCTGCATTTATGCCTCGCACCAAGAAACATGACACTATCAGATTAAACCCTTCACATCGAGAAAATGATTAGATTCTGATTAAACACTTTATTTATTTAATACAAAATAAGAAATATTGCCCATGGAAATGTAACTTATGTGACCCTAAGATTTGAAATATTTGACTTGTTTGTACAGATGCTCATAATACGTTTAGTGGTTGAATAAGTTGTTGCTTATGGAGGTCCACAGACTTGGCTGAGAGTCTTGCTTTGATTCTTCCATGATAATACCGGTCTAAAGGCACTGGCTTTAAAGGCAGAGCCACAGGTGCATGCTTAATTAACTCCTAATTAAGAGAAATAGGCCAATCAGAAGTCATTATTTCAGTTTCTGTAATCTGCGACTATTTAACGTGAAAGTTGGAGTGTGTAAATTTTTGACTGTCTGGACTTCTGATATTGTGACTGAAACCTGAAGCATCGATTTGTCAGTGCACTTTAAGGTCGAGAGTCGAGCAGTAGATTAGCGCCGTGTTTAATGCGCTCACATGGAGACCCCGGGACTGCTCAGGGAAAGCCAGACAAAGACGGTCCGTGTTGCTGTACATCAGAGCCGCGGAGCTTTATAGATCCGTTATGCAGATCTCACAATGGGGAGCTTTGTGAGCTTATTTACATCCCGGCTCGGGTTATTTATCAAATGTGACAGGAACGCTCCTAGGAGATCAGAGGCACCATTGTGTTCGTTTGATCACACGTATTAGGACCGTTCCTAGACCAGAACGCATTGTCTGTCTGAGATAAACACGCATCACCGGCTGATTATGATGCTTTCACAGGAATCCGTCCTGCACCAGACCAGGCATAGATTTTTATTATTATTATTATTTATTTATTTTTATTTTTTTAAGCCACTCAGGGCTAAAGCCCGCTCTCTCATTATTCCCCTAATCTGATTCAGACGAATCCGCAGATCAGGGGGACGGTAGAGCCGAGCCCTGACACGCATGACAACATCAGTCTGAGCAGCCCTAATTGTCCCTTTTTCCCAAATTTGCATATCATTAGATTTAATTTACCAGTGACTTGTCATAGGTCCGTCTGGTAAAACAATGATTTTGCCGATAGCGAGCGTAGCGCGAACCTCCCACGCTCGGATAGGTAATGACGCACTCACAGATGGAAGCGCTAATGATATTTCATGGTACGTCTGCTGAATTCGAAAAGGAAAAATGGGATAATTTTATCAATTTGACACGTGGTTCGGACGGAGAGGGGCGTCAGGCTACGAAATTAAGGATAACATCAGTCTCTTTTTGTTTTTCCTTGAATTTAGCGCCACTTTGACAGTCTTGCTAGTTTAGCTTACAGCTAGAAAGCAACGTGACGTGGCAAAAGCTGAAATCTTTTAAAAAGTTGTTTTGGTGATTTTGGACAAGTAATGATCTTGCTAGCAAAATGAAACTATATTTCAGTTTTACACGTTTGAATAAAGCTAGCTAGGTGGTTTGTTTCAATTTTTTTTTTTATGTGATTGGTGGAAGATAGCAGCTCGAAATAGAATCATATCACAGGTGCACAGCAATTTGTAAGACTCTGTAACAGTCTAAACATTTTTTTTTTCTTGTACTTTTATTTCTTTTGGTCTTTTGGCAGAGCAGAGTGCTTTTAAAGCCCGAAAGACGGGTCAGCTTGACATGACTCAGCCAATCAGGTGGCATGCTCAGGGGCGAGTGAGTGTAAAGAGGAGGTGTTAGAGCCGCATGCTGGGAGAGTGAGTGGTGTTCTGTCTGGCGGTTCAATTCTGCTGGGAACATCATCACCCAAGCAGCAGCGGTATTGCAGCTACAGAGTGTACCTCACATCAGCCACGCTTACAGAGATTTAACCTGAAGTCATGTGACGTACACTGATCCAGGATGTAGACAGATGCCGTACCGGTGATCACGCTTATGAATGAAATATTTACAACCCTCAACGATGTGGAAAGTGAGAAACTTTAAAAGCATACAGATGGAAAACAAGCCCATCCTGCTACGTTTTATATCTGACCACATTAGTATTTATGTAACTTTTTAGTCATAATACACGGAAAGCTCATTTGTCAACTTTATAGCCCAATTCCATGTAATAAAATAAGCTTCCCCTGTGTCTGGCACACTATTAAAGCTATTAAACTGCGGGTATGATCTATGGCAGTGGTCATAACCATGGCAGCTAGGCGTGACAGATGTTATCATGCTGCATATTATTTGCCAATTATATAATTTTTTTTTTACTAATTGATAAAACCTCCATGTGGATGCTATTGGTTTTAACTGTTATTACTACCAGTACACACTAAGGAAGAAGCTGATATGATGTGATCACTACAAAGGAACCGATTGATTCTGTTTAAGATTCCATGCGGTTCTCTTTTTAATCCATGCTTGCACCTGGTTGTCAGCAGAAAGTCTATAAAACAACCTGACATAACTTTAATCCCTTTACTCCCCATTATAACATCTAGCAAACATCAGTGTAATAACAGCTACAGCGTCTTCTTCATTGTCTTTCAGCTGCTCCCTTTCAGGGGTCGCCACTGTGACTCTTCTGCCTCCATCCTCTGCCTCATGTTTTCTTCATGTTCTCTCACACCAACTAACTTCATGTGCTCACTCACTGCATCAATAAATCTCTTCTTTGGTCTTCCTCTAGACCTCCTGTCTGGCAGTTCCAACCTCAGCATCTTTCTACTGATATATTCACAGTCTGCACTCTGAACATGAAAGTGCACCACACAATAACCGCCCTCATATCTGTATTTTTATAGCTACAGAGTTTACTCCACAATAATCATGTTCACTTCAGAGCTATAACAGCTACAGAGTGCACCACACAGTAATAGTGTTCATATCAGTGTTATAACACCTACAGAGTGCGCCACACGATAATAGTGTTCATATCAGTGTTATAACATCTACAGAGTGCGCCACACAGTAATAGTGTTCATATCAGTGTTATAACATCTACAGAGTTTGCCACACAATAATCGTGTTCATATCAGTGTTATAAAATCTATGGAGTGCACCACACAAATTTAGTGTTCATATCAGAGTTATAACATCTACAGAGTGCGCCACACAATAATAGTGTTCATATCAGTAACAGCTACAGAGTGTAATACACAATAATCGTGTTCATATCAGTGTTATAACAACTACAGAGTGTAATACACAATAATCATGTTCATACAGTATCAGTGTTATAACAGCTACACAGTGTACTACGAAATAACCGTTTTCATAAAAGCATTGTTACAATTACAGAGTGTAATACATAATAACCATTCTCATATCAGCGTTTTTAAAGATACAGAATGCATTACACAATGATCATGTCCATATCACCATTATAACAGCTTCAGTGTACTACACAATAACCATGTTCATATCATTGTTATAAAAGCTACAGAATGTACTACACAATAACCTCATTCATATCAGTGTTATAACAGCTACAGTGTGCACTACATAATAGCTTTGCTCATATCAAGGTTATAACAGCTACAGTGTGCACTCCACAATAACCGCATTCATATCAGTGTTATAACAACTACAGAATGTACTTCACAATAATCTTGTTGATACCAGTCTTATAACAGCTATGGCGTGCCCTACATAATAAAAGCATTCATATCAATGTTATAACAACTGCAGAGTATATTTCACTCTCAGTTACTCTCCAATTCTTTCTCTCTCTCTTTCTGTCCCGTTGTCTCATATAACACCTCCTCCTTCTACTCTTTCTCTCTGAATCTCTCGACCTAAAAGCCAGCTGACCGCAAACTGACCAGCAACCACTTAATGGTCAAGCGTACAGCCACATTTACCTACTATCCCATTAAGCACTAATGCAGTTTGTGTGTGTGTCACACACACACACACAAACACACACACACACACACACACACACACACACACACACAGATCCTTAGCGATACAGCATCCTTAGAAAGGTCACTATGGAAATAATTAGGCTATTTTTTACATTTACACTTTTCTGTATTTTCTCTCCTTTTTATTTTCTCTCCCACTTCTCACACAACAGCTAACCTATTTTTCTGCAGCAGCAGCTCTGACCGTAGTGCAACAGCGTATCGCTGGTTTATATATTAATTTGCTCCGGCTAATAAGTTATTGTTTTTATAGTAACAATGTACTCTGGGACTGGTGTAGAAGATGCTCTGCATAAATGGAGTAAAAAAAAAGTTTTTCATGGTTCATGTGGTTTCTGAATAGCATGACAATGACAACTGTCTATTTATTGCACGTCACCATTTGGATTTAAATATGCAAATATGTTTTTCTTTTTAAAAAGGCTTTGATTGGAAAATTATTGCAGTGATTAATATATTTCAGCCGGCAACAGTTTTTGGAACCCTAACCCATGCAACCTTGTTGCAAGATGTGTCCCGTCACGTGGTTGTGGGAAGGATATTAATGTGCAAAGAAACTAGGCAGACTAGGGAACTTGCTGAACGGTGTTGGGTTCAGAACTGTCCAACACATTATGAAAAACCTGGAAGGATTTTGGTGAAACCTCAACTTCCCTGAACAATTCGATGAGCATTATCAGAGATCACTTAAATGCTCAGTGAAGTCGCATGGTTAAAAAGAGAAAATAGAAACCAGGGCTACTGAATGTTTAATAGTGAAAGTAAGTTCCACACACACACACGCACACGCACACACACACACACACACACACACACACACACACACACACACACACACACACACACACATCAATGTGATGAGAACTCACAGGATTGGGACTAAACATCTGTGTGTCCATGAGACTCATCAGAAATAAAGGCTTCAGTTTGCTAGGGAGAATAAAGATTGGACATTGGAGCGATTGAAAAAGGTCAAGAGGTCTGATGAGTCCAGATCGAGTGTATTCCAGAGCGATGGGCGTGTCAGGGTGAGAAGGGAACGCATGAAGCAATGCACCCATCATGCATAGCGGTCACTGTCCAATCCTCTGGAGGCAGGGGTTATGATCTGGGTTAACATTCAGTTGATCAGGTCTAGACATTATGTAACATTATGGGGCAAAAAAATTAAGTCAGCTGATGACCTGAATGTATTGACAGACCAGGTCATCACATCTATGTACTTCATCCAATCATGAGTCAGATTGCGAAAGAGTGGTTCCGGGGACATTTTCACATGAATCGGACACCACCGAGTTGTAGCTCTCTCATCATCAATACGGCTTCGAGTGTTTATTAATACAGATGTGATGCATACATCCAGGTGCTGAGATTACCATTCCTGCACCATCACCTTTATATGGTTATGAATTATCATTGTTAATCAAACAGAGAAGGCCGGATCTTATTATGTGTGTGTGAGAGAGAAGGTGACAGAGGTATATAGAAAGCTGGTCTGGATGTACATCTCTGCTAATGTTAAGCAAATAGATAATTATGATCTCTGCGATTATAATAATGATCCAGCAGAAGCAGATAATTAGGTTATTTGATTTGGATCAAGGCTGTCTGGAAATGAATAGTCGGAACGGGGAGTTTGATTAGATGAGAGATGAGGGCGATGCACGTTTCATCGGCCTTTTGCCGTCATCCGCTCTCGTCAGTCAGATATTACGTTCCCGTCCATTAGTCGAGTAGCGTCGATGCTGATAATGCCGGATACCATCGGAGCGAAAAGGTCAGTCCCGACACGGGCTCATCCTGAGAGCCGAAACTCTCCTCCGCGCGGAGGTGGCGGCACCACCCTGGCCACCGAGACCCCTGGCTTTCTCTCTCAGTCCGTCTGGTTTTCTCTCTTTTTATCTGTATGGACCACAGGAGAGCCATTGTGCAGAGTGCAGACAGAGGCAGGATCAAAAGAGACGGGTTCTGAAAGACATTTTTTCTTATTAACAGCTACAAAAGCAGCAGAAAAACAGACCTCATGTGGCCCGCGCAGGAGGGGACGGCTGTGTGTTTTTGCCCATTAGTGGAGAGGGAGCGAGAGAGAGATAGAGAGAGAGAGAGAGAGAGAGAGAGAGGTGTCTGGGAACATCTCCATCTGTTTACATTCACGTCGGTTGTGCATTTAGAGGTGTTGACGTGATCGTTGTCTCTAACAAGTGTCTCTAGCAAAGTGTCTGACGCTCAGATATAATGAAATCGATGTGATGTTGAATGACATGATTATAAAAGACAACTCAATTAACACAAACCTGTCTCGGTTAAGCTGCAGGGGGGCAATTATTTATGTTCACATTCTCTCTCTTTCTCCTTACTATGGAAGAAACCGTAGACAGAAAGCGTCACACAAAGTTTCACCGTTATACTGTAATTCTGTACATGTACACTTTAATCCTGATGGGTGTCGTCACTTTCAAGATGACTCCGCCCCCCCCCTATCAACAATGCATGAAAACAGTATTCGTTCTAATAAGGTATTGTTTCCACTTGTACTGTATTAGGATATGCTTCAAGAAAAAGGAGAACTAATGACGATGCGCCACAACGAGGATCCAGTGCCAGGACTTTTTTGACTGGTGAATTAATATGGAAGTTTCACTGGGAAAAGTGAAAGTGTCCTCCTTCATAATTATTAGCTCTAAACAAATTTCGGAATCAGTTCACTCCTACCACACGGGATGCCGTTGTGCGAATAGTTTAGAGCGCCACCTGTAGAATTATAAAGAAACCATGCCTCCGCGTTCTACCGTCTAAAAGTCATGAGCAGTTCTGAGCACGTGGCCGCACACACAGCTGGCAACGCGGGTGTTTCGAGATTCATTTGCCCACATGGTGTTTTGAGACTGGTGTAAAAGTGTGTAATGAGTGGGTTGGAGTCTAATTCGGTCACAGAGTTCGGAGGAAAATTTAACGCCATAAAATACTTGGCACAGATCCTCTTGGCAAATCAAGCTAAAAAACATTTCGATCCCGGTTACTGGCTGATCGATTGCTGTCTCTCTATCGTAAATGTAATAAATAATTATATGAGTCGGTGTGGCAGTACAGGAATCAGCACACAAAAGAATCACGATTCATAACTGAGTCGATTTTTTTCCTAGCATCTCCATTAAACACTCACTCACTCATCGTCTATACCGCCTAACCGAAACTTAGGACATGGCGACATCGCTAAACACCACGCCGCCCTCCGTGCCGCCCTCCATTAAACAAGCAAAACATATATCAAATCAGCTAAAGTACGGAAAACACGCTCAGCTGATTGACGTTTGAATCCGGAACGACAGACACTATTGAAGAGTCATGTCAACTCTTTAATATTAATTCACGCCGCTGAAAGCTCCGCCCCTTCTCCTGTCTCGCGGTGATATTTATAAACCTGCCGCTCTCACCTCGGCTCGAAATGCACGCTGTCCCCACTTCCTGTCAGGGTAAACGGAGCGAGTAGATTAATGTGAAATTGAGTGTATCTGTGTGTGTGTGTGATCCGGACGCGCGGATCCACAACGTGACTTTTACACTCCTGACATTCAGAATGACATTTTTTCAGATCAAAAATGGGACGTTTGAGATTCCTGTAGTTATAAGATTATGTATCTTACTTTTGTCCACACGCACACACACACACATACACGTTCTCTCTGATGCTGAGCTCTTGGAAGTCGATAAGATTCGAAATGCCGCGTGTGTAATGGCGGTGTTGCGGTAATACGTTACGTTACTGACACACAGCGGAGTGCGTTAATAGTCTCGGTGATCTAACAGCGTGCTGATTCACTACTTTGAAGAAACGCTGCGTGTGTGTGTGTGTGTGTGTGTGTGTGTGTGTGTGTGTGTGTGTGTGTGTGTGTGTGTGTGTGTGTGTGTGTGTGTGTTTTAGTCTCTTCTTTCTCGTCGGTCTGGTTTTCGTCGTAGCTCCTGCACCGCTCGTCAAGTACGCCACTCTTTTCAATCCACTGTTTCTCATTTCTGCCATTTTCAGCCCTGACCTCTCTCTCTCTCTCTCTCTCTCTCTCTCTCTCTCCTTTCTTTCTCTCCCTTTCTGTCGCTCCGGGGATGGTGGGCTGAGCCGTGCCACAGGAGAGGAGAGTAAATATCAGAGAAGGTCAGGGGGAGGAGAGTGGAGGAGAATAAGTGGTGGATGGAGGGATAGAAAGGGGCATGACAGACGACAGCAGACGACCGGAGGATAGACAGAGTAACTGAGAAAAAAAAAAGAGTAAAAAGAAAAATGAAATGGAAAAAAAGAGGTGTGAGATCTGTCCGGTTCTGTTTTTTCACTTTCAAATTTAGGTTTGATATTTATTTGTTTATTTCAGTTTTAATTAATTTGTTTTTCAACCAGAGTAATCCATTAAAAATAGTTTTTATTAATAGTTTTATTAAGGATTTAACACAGATTTATTTGTATTTTTGTTATTATTTTAACTTTATTTTTTATATTTATATTAAAACATGTATTATATTTACATTTACATCATTTCATTTATTAATTGCGCTCTATTCCTTTTACACCACAGCGAGGAATTTAGTTTTAAAAAATATCATAATTTCAATTTAAAAAATGGAACACACACGCAAACACGTTTGTCGTCATACACTTGGTGTGCGTCACGCATATTCCTTTTTTTTTTTTTTTACAGTCAGAGTGATTGATTTGTAAGCACGGCCTTGATTCTTTACGACCAATCTATTTTTCACATCCATGAGATCAATGTGCAGAGAGGGCGGAGTGCTGGGAGGATCAAAGTAAATCCTCTTAAAGAGCTGCACACACACACACACACACACACACACACACACACACACACACTCATGCACACACACACACACACACACACACACACACACAAACACACACAGGCTGTGTTCTTTCTGAACACGCAGTACAATCTGTCAGTTGTATCAGAGGCTCAGCGGGAGTCGCATTAGCTCAAATAAAGCGGCGCATCTCCGTTCTTTTCTTCGTTTCAGCCCCGGGGCAAGCGCATGCTCTGACGCTGATGACACACACACACACGCACACACACACACACTTCCATGGTGTGATTTATTTCATTAGGCAAATGAGATGTGTGAGAGCCCGCAGCACAAACCACTGAGCCTCTGCCAGCGTCCACTCTTCACTTCCTCCTTTCATTTTTTCCGCCGCTCTTCCCTCCATCCCTCCTCCCTCGTTCTCTCCATCCCTCGATCTCCTCCTGAATGTGTAAGCAGAAGTCACAGGGCGTCTCAGCATCCCGGACCCCGACACCTCTGTGAGAAAACGGATAGAATGTCTCTCTCTCTCTCTCTCTCTCTCTCTCTCTCTCTCTCTCTCCTTCTCTGTCTCTCGACACTTTTCTCCTCCGTGCCTCAGCGAAGCGTCTCGGCGCCGTCGGCTCTTTAAAACGAGTGCAGCGTGAAACCGAGCGTCTGAGCGGTCAGAGTTAGAACAAGAGATTTGCATGGAAAGAAAAAAAAACAGAATCTGTGTTTTAAGAATGAAAGTCAGAACAAAAGAATGGAATAAACATTCATGTTTTCTTTCTCTTCTTTTCCCCCTTCTCTTTTTGCTCACTTTCTCTTTTTTCCTTTTCGTCTCTCTCTCTTTCCCTCTCTATTTCTCTCTTCCTTTTCTCTGTTTTGTTTCTCTTTTTCTTTCCTTTTCTTTTTTGTCTGCGCTCTCCTTCTTGCTTCTTGTTTCTCTCTTTTATTTTTTTTCTTTTCCTTTCCTTTCAATTGCTCTCTCTTCTGTCTACCTCTATTTTCTTTATTTTTTGATCGATCGCTCTCCCTTCTTTTTTATCTGTTGTCTTTTTTTCACTTTTCTTTCTCTTTCATTTCTCTTCTCTTTTATTTCTCTTTTCCTTTGCCCTCTCTTTCCATCATGTTTCTGTCTGTTCTGTCTGTCTCATTTCTTTCTCTTCCTTTCTCCTCACCTCTTTCTACTTCTTTCTCTTCTGCTCACTTTCCTTTACTATCTTTTTTTCTCTCTTTTCCTTTCCCACCTCTCTCTCTCTCTTGCAGGCTCGTCCCTGTACGGAGGGTGTGCGTTTTCCGCAGGCCCCTCATCCCTCCATCATGGCTCTGGCAATCTGGTTGCTGTGTACCTGCGCCGTCACCCTCAGTAACATCGCCCCCTCTGCTCAAGGTGAGTACTGCACCCTGTTCACACCTCTCGCCCCGCGCTCACGGACGGCCGCGTACCAACTGGCGCCATATGTGTACGATTCCCCTAAATTTGTCACGCAACGTGGGGGCAGGCGCTGTGTACAAACTCACGCCGCGTGTGTGTGCATGCGTGCACGCGCGTGTGTGTCCATGCTGTAGACGTTTGTGTGTATCAGCAGGAACGGCTTTGCTAACGGGGGTGTAGTTAAGCCTGCAAAGGGCGGAGGATCGAAGCAGGTCACAGAGCCACAGTAGCTGAGCGAGCGCGCAGACACTAACACACCATCTGCTGAGAGAGAGACACTGAGAGAGCGAGACGGAGTGTGAAAGACTGAGCGAAAACTTGGGACTGAAACTCCGGGAATCGTCTCTCTACACTTTCTTCAGCTTCAGTAAATAATCAGCTCAGACTGGAAACTCGAGAGGGAAAAACATGTCATGGAGACGCAGCACCGGCCAATCAGAGCGCAGCATCAGCTCTGCCCGCCTGTCAATTATCTGCAGGAAGCTCCGCCTCTCGCACCAGTGTTAAAGCGTTTTGGGACACGTGTCTGTGTTTTTGTGTGTTTTGTATGTATGTGAGTGTGTGTGTGTTTTTTTTATTTTGGGCGCGTCTTTGTGCGTAATCGTATCTCGTTTTTTTGGACGTTTGAAAAATTACTTTTGAAAACTCACTTACCGCACCTTTAATATTTTAAAGGTAACATTGTAATTCATATTTTATTCTATTTGTGCTTTAATCTGTCATCCCGAAGAGTGTGTGTGTGTGTGTGTGTGTGTGTGTGTGTATGTGTGTGTGTGTGAGAGAGAGAGATAAATTTGCAACAGTGTGTAATGAGAACTGTGTGTGTGTGTGTGTGTGTGTGTGTGTGTGTGTGTGTGTGTGTGTGTGAGTGTGGAGCTGGCACTGTCGCACTGTTTGCTTGTCCAGGTGTGTTTGTGTGTTTGTGTGTTTGTGCCTCTTGCTCATGCCGAGTTTAATTTGCCAGCGCTCCTGAATTGATGTGCTGTGTTCACTGTTCCAGTGGACACACTTGGCCCCTGGCATCAGACTGTTTCATCAGAGCACACTCTAGTGTAGTGTGTCTGTGTGTCTATGTGTGTGTGTGTGTGTGTGTCTGTGTGTGTGGGTTTGTGTGAGTGTGTGTGTGTGTGTGTGTGTGTTTGTGTTTTCTGCAGTATTAATAATGCATTAATAATCAATTGTGTGTTATCAAGTCCTAACACATGCAGCCTGCAGAATTAGTGAAGCCTTAGATGAGCTACGGGATCATTGATCTCAAACACACACACACACACACACACACACACACACACACACACACACACACACACACACACACACAAACACACACACAAACACACACACACACACACAGACTGTTAATCAAAGCACATAAATGTCTGATTTCTTTGTCCGTGTCCCTTTTTCTGTGTGTGTTTCTGTCACAGTGAAGGAGGCGTGGTCTTTGTGTGTCAGTCTCAGTGAAGGCTTATATGTGTATATATTAGTTTCAGTGAAGGAGTTGCGGCCAATATGAGCCTGTCAGTCACTCTGAAGGAGACGTGGCCTGAGTGTGTCAGTCTCAGTGAAGGGGTCGTGGTCTGACTGTGTCAGTCTCAGTCAAGGGGGAGTGGTCTGAGTGTGTGAGTCTTAGTAAAGGGGGAGTGATCTGAGTGTGTGAGTCTTAGTAAAGGGGGAGTGGTCTGAGTTTTTCAGTCTCAGTGAAGGGGGTGTGGTCTATATGAGTCTGTCAGTCACTCTGAAGGAGGTGTGGCCTAAGTCTGACAGTCTCTCTGAAGGAGGCGTGGTCCCTCTAACCTTGCCTTTTCTTAAGTTCAAACAGAACTCCTGCATCACAGCATAAAGAACAGCCGGCTGTTCTAAATTCATCTTTCGCACATCAGATCATGGTTGACATAACGCGATGACTCCACACACACACACACACACACACACACACACACACACACACACACACACACACACACACACACACACACACACAATAACACCGCTTCGTGTGAACTCTGATTTCTGACACAGTTCACAGCAGGAGACGCTACAGGCTTCGATCCCGCGCTGGCAGCAGTGGATGTGAGGTGCGCTCCAGACTCGCTCTTTCATCCTGCATGCGTCTCTGAGACACACACACTCAGGTCCGCATCACGCCGCAGACACCACGCCGCCATCGAGACTTGGAAAAGACAGCATGAGTGAATGTGTATAAATAATGGCACCCTCCACTGACTCATTTTGAAAGATTTCTGATCTGATCTTCTCATTGTGTTTGAGAGTTTTCCTCCACACTGTTTCTGCGCAGCCTCTTAATTACTTTCGATGCTTGTCAGAACAGGATGCAGTCCAACCCGGTAGCGCCGAGACACTGTCAAAGAGAGCTTAATACAGAGCCAGACAGATACACTCAGGCTCTCTGCTGATGTAGTGGCCTGAAACACTGTGTGTGTGTGTGTGTGTGTGTGTGTGTGTGTGTGTGTGTGTGTGTGTGTGTGTGTGTGCGAAGCTGTGTGTGTGTGAAGCTGTGTGTGTGTGTGTGTGTGTGTGTGTGTGTGTGTGTGTGTGTGTTAGTGTTATCTATATATAATATAACAGTCAGCACATACACACACGACAAACCGCACAACAAAAAAAATCCAAACCATGCGCTCATGTCGTCGCAGGACAAAACCATCTGTCCTCAGGACTCGTGTTTATTTAAATGGTGTTCATGAGCAGCTGTGTTTATTCATGTTTATCTGAAAACCTCAAAAACAAACATCAATATGAGCTACGATACATCTATCCTTCTCTTTTTTCCTCTTTATCAACTTCTGCTTCCTGTCAATCATTCTCACCATATTATCTCTCTTCTACCTCTATCTTTCCTTCATTTCCTTCCCTTCCATCCTGTTCTTTCTTTACTTCTCTTTCCTAACTCTTTCTGTGCATCTTACCGCCTCTCTTCATCATCCTTTTTGTCTGATTCATCCTCATCACTTCCTGTCTTTCTCTTTCCTGACCTCTTTTCCCTTCTTAGCTATTCTTATATATCTCTTTCTCTTAATCATCCTTGTCATATTCTGTCTTTCAATCACTCTTTTCATCATCATCATCATCATCATCATCCTTTTGCTCCTCTGTCCCTCAATCATCCTCATCATATCCCCCTCTCTCTCTCTCTCTCTCTCTCTCTCTCTCTCTCTCTCTCTCTTTCTGCATGTTATACATCTTCGGACTCATCATAATGACCTGTCCCTGCTTTATCCCAAGCTTTATTTTGGTCCGTACACATTAAAAGATGATTCATAGAATACATAGTGGCATGAAAGCTAAATGACATAAAAATGAAAATAGTTACAGGTAGAATATCAGAACACCTGATCTGCACAAAAATCTCAATTTAAACGGTGCTTGTTATCGACTTCGTGTCTCCATGTCACGCTTACATGTGGCTTAGCCTTTTGTTTTAATTTTGTGTTTTTAGCAGTACCATTGTTTCGCCAGAGAGGGCGGCATTTCCCATACAGCAGCTTTAAGAACCTGCAAGTTATGAGTTGAACAAAATGTATTCATTTTATTCAACGTGATTGCTGATGTCACGTTTTTTTTTCTGATACATCGCTAAAACCGGCTCACTTTCATGAAAAGAAGATCTCGAATCCTGCCTTTCACCCCGTTCCTCTCCTCACTCCTCTCCTCTCCTGCTTATCCTCTCGTTTTTTTCTTCCCCCCTGAGTGAATGCGCAGCTGCTCTCGGCTCTTCTTCTCTCTGAATGTTTGATGATGCCGGCGTTTGTTTGGCCTCTGTGGATGCGGCGTCAACGAGGCGCCTGAAGCACGCAGGCCGCATTCACACTCGCATTTTAATGCACGAGGAAAAAGCCTGGCACTGGAGAGAGAGAGAGAGTGAGAGAGAGTGAGGGAGGCGTAATCAGGCCCGGGATGGAGCGTCAAGTGCTTCGGCAAGCTCGTCTTCTTGATGTGTGTGTGTGTGTGTGTGTGTGTGTGTGTGTGTGTGTGTGTGTGTGTGTGTTTATTCACACGGCTCCAGTCAGTCAAACGCCACTCTCCCGCCATCCGGCTCCGCCCCCTCTCTTCCTCTATTTACCGTCATCTGTCGTTCCACCACATCCGCTTCTCAACACATCCGTCTCTCTTTTCCTCTTCCTACTCATCTCTCTTTACATTCCCTCACTCTTTCATCTTCATCATCTTTTGCTTCCTCTTTCTCTTGGTTATTCTCACCATATCCCCCCCCCCCCTCTCTCTCTCTTTCCTACCGACTTTCCTAACTTTACTTCTCCTTCTCCAGTCATTCACCTTTTTCTTCTTTTTTTCTCAGTTATTCTCACCGTATTTCACCACCTCTTGCTCTGACTCTCTCCCTCTCTCCTCTAACACTCTTCTCTTACTTAACCTTCCCTCGCTCCCCCTCCTTTTCTTCTTTTCTAATTCCCTCCATCTCTCTCTCTCTCTCTCTCTCTCTGTCTGCTATAGCATTTTCTTCATATTTCTCATCCTCATCACATTCCCTTACTCTCCCTCGCTTTCTTTCCAAACCACTCTTTCTTACACTTTCCTTCATTCCTTCATCTCTCTTACACCTTACTTTTCTACCCTCCTAATCCATCCTTCCTTCCTTTTCCTCTCAATTATTTTCTCCTTACCCCCCTTATCCCTTTTTCATACTTTCCTGCAAAATTTTTCTTTTTTCTTTTAACTTTCCTTTTTTGCAACTTGCTTTTTCTTTTCTCTTTACATTCCTTCTCTCTTTTAGCCATTTCATCACCCTTCCTCATTCTATCAATCATTCAGAATGTTTTTCTTTCTCTCTCTCTCTCTTTTTAATTAGTCTCTTTCCTTCTCTTTTCCATCACTGTCTCTTCTCACCCATCTCTCTCTCTCTCTCTCTCTCTCTCTCTCTCTCTCTCTCTCTCTCTCTCTCTCTCTCTCATGAAACTGAAACACTGGCCAATCTGGCCAAGTTTCATGGCTAAATTTGACCAGCCTGGTGGCCAATCTTCATTGATTGCACATTCCACCAGTAAAAGCAGAGTGTGAAGGTTTAATTAGCAGAGTAATAGCACAGTTTTGCTTAAAATATTGCAATGCACAAAACGTTATGGGTGACATATCAGAGTTCAAAAGAGGACAAATTGTTGGTGGGTGTCTCGCTGGCACATCCGTGACCAAGACAGCAACTCTTTGTGATGTTTCAAGAGCCACAGTATCCAGGGTAATGTCAGCATACCACCAAGAAGGACGAACCACATCCAACAGGAGTAACTGTGGACACAAGAGTTAGCTGTCTGAAAGGGATGTACGGGTGCTAACCCAGAGTGTATCCAAAAACCATGGCTGCCCAAACCACAGCAGAATTAAATCAACTCAACTCTCCTGTTTCCACAGAAACTGTTTGTCGGGAGCTCCACAGGATCAGTGTACACGACCGGGCTGCTATAGCCAAAAGTCGGTTTCAGTGGTGCCAGCAGCAATAATCTTGGGATGTGAAACATGTATTGTTCTCTGATGAGTCCACCTTCACTGTCTTTCCCACATCCGGGAGGGTTACGGTGTGGAGAAGCCCTAAGGAAGTGTACCACCCAGAGTGAAGCATGGGGGTGGATCAGTGATGGTTTGGGCTGCAATATCATGGCATTCCCGAGGCTCAATACTTGTGCTAGATGGTCGTGGCACTGCCAAGGACTACCGAACCATTCTGGAGGACCATGTGCACCCAATGGTTACAACAAGGCAGTGCCGTGTATCAGGATGATAATGCACCAATACACACAGCAAGACTAGTGACAGAGTGGTTTGATGAACATGAAAGTGAAGTTGAACATCTCCCATAGCCTGCACAGTCACCAGATCTACATATTATTGCGTCACTTTAGGGTGTTTTGGAGGAGCGAGTCAGGAAATGTTTTCCTCCATGAGCATCACGTAGTGACCTGGCCACTATTCTGCAAGAAGAATGGTTAAAAATTCCTCTGACCGTTGTGCAGGACTTGTATCTGTCATTCCCAACACGGATTGATGCTGTATTGGTTGCAAATGAAGGCCCTACACCATACTAATGAATTATTGTGGTCTAAAACCAGCCGTTTCAGTTTCATTGTCCAACCTCTGTATGTGTGTATATATTTTTTTGTTTTTGTTTTCCTCATCCGTTTTTCTCACTTTTCCTTCTCTCTCATTTGTTTGGCTTCATTCTCCGTCCCTCTCTCTTCTCTTCCGTCCCCTCTTTTATTTGTTTTATTCTCTCTTATATTTTTTTCCTCTCTCACTCGTTCTCTTTTCTCTCGCTTTCTCTGCTTCACTTTGATCCTTTTTGTCCTTTCTTCCCTTCCCGTTCTCTTTCCCTTCATTTCATCACCAAACACACACACACACACACACACAGAGGAGGAAATAAGATAAGGACATCTGACGTTGTATGATGTGTGTGTGTGAGTGTGTGTGTGCAGGACATTGTGTCCCTCAGGCCGTGACATTACTCAGCGTGTTCTTCACATGACCTTTCTTTCTCTTTTTTTTTCATCTCCTCTTAACCAGCAGGATTTCGGACATTTAGCTTGTTATCATATCAGAGAAATTCCTTTGTTTATTTTTTTTCTTTGCTGTTGTTGATGTTTTTCTCTCCACTGTGGAGGACGTGAACCTCTGTCACATCGCCTGTTGTCAAGACGGCCACCGAGTGAACTTGTTCCCCAACGTTCCCTTTCTCCATACTCTCTCACGCTCTCTCTCCCTGTCTCTGTCTCTGTCTCTATGTGTGGTTGTTCAAAGTGTGTGTCTGAGAGCCGGGGATCACAGGCAGGTCTGCGAGCGGGAAAGGTTAATGGATGGCCTTTGAATGTATATCGGGACAGACGGGTGGAGGGGGGGGGGGGGCGTTCTTTGAAGATGCACAGACTATTCTGCTCTGTCTGCGTGTGTGTTTATGATTTGTTTATGATCCTCTCTGTTACATTGAAGTGCTTGTCAGGTATAGAGTGTGTGCGTGTGTGTCTTCACAGGTGCTCGGGCTTTACTTTGATACACAGGGATGTATTGATATTGTGAAAGATGCCAGTGTTTAAAAAACGGGGAGGAGTCGGGAAAGAAGGGAAAAGGACGAGGACTTAGTGAACAGGTGCAATGAGTGCGGTTCCTGGGCCACATATAGATCAGTCTCACACCCAGGCCATGCGTTTTGTCCTCTTCCTCACGGTCGCGTGATAAGCTGGCAGATAGTAAGAGACGCTGGCTTTAGGTTCTATCGTCTTGGAGAGACTTTCATCAAATCCGTGTACGGAGTGAGATGTTATGTAAGAGTCTGTAGCGTGACGGGAAAAAAAAGTAGAGCGTAGAGTTACAGAATTCCAGAATCACGAGTTATTAAAACTAATGATCCCCAAGAGAGCAGGGCGGGGCATACTCTCATCTTTCACCTGTCTATTACAGAGACACTAGCCAATCAGGAGGATCGTTGATCTTGAATATGCGTGAGAAGGTGGATAGCGCTTTCCTTTAAGTATGATCGAGCAGCTTATAGTGGTGGCCCACTGTGTTGAGAAAAAAAGTGAAATTCAGTTCTCATCAGAATGATAATAAATGGTTATTTCATGCAATGAAATTGCCATACAGCAATCCTTTATCTTTCAAAACCATCTAGATCCGGACGGTTTCTTCACCGCTACTGCCTTCTTCACCATTGTCCAAAGGTTTTCTATTGGGTTTTGGTCTGGAGATGAATCAGGCCATGGCTCTAGAAGCTGAACACCACTGGTACACTATATATTCAGTTCATCCTCAGCCAGATTTGTGCACAGGGAGAACTATAATACATGACACTTTGTCCTAATACTTTTGGCCACCACTAGAAATGAAAGAGATGAAGTTTGGTCTTGGAGATACATCTGGAATGTTTGATGATGACCAGTTGTGAGTGTAAAGACTCTAAAAACCTTCCTCAAATTAAATCACTTTTCCTTAAAGGGGAGCTATTTAATACTAAAATGAAACTGTTATCAAATATTAGACAATCAAATAGGCCTCTGATGTTTGTGCGTGTGTGCAAACAAAAAACACGAGAAACAATGTTAGATTTTCCACCTAATGTGACCTCATATGATATAAGAAGAGCCCCTCTCTGACTTGTTGCTCAGCTCTGCGGTTCTCTGGAGGGGCGCGGCTCATTTACATAAACACCAGAATGATGCATTTGGAAAAGGAGTGAGATGACAGGATTATTTCAGCTGGAGCATATTAAAACACACAGACACGCTTTAGGGTTGCTCTGAGACCTGTGTTAACTTCTTAAATATAACAATTAGTCAAATACGGGACTTTTAAATGAGATTAAAAACATAAGGTGACTTGATTTATTTTGCAATAATAGTTTTTTTTTTCAAACAGAAACATTCAGTAGAATTTCAGATTGTCGGTTTGTAATGAGACCGTCTCAGTATTTCCATGCATCACAGCTGATTTTTTCTTTTTTCTTTTTTCTTTTTTTTTTTGAATAGAAGGAATAAAGATAATTTGTTAGTTTTTATTTAAAATAATTACCTGAATATGAGATGGAAAGTGTTTAAATTAAAAAAGGAAGAAGTATCGCACTACTCATTAGTCAGAATATTAAATTAAACGGATTAGCATTCGGATGAATATGAATGAGTCTGTAATGTTATACAGGCAGAAGTAAAGAGGAAGAAAAGGGCTGTTTGGATAATTATAGATTGTTAGATTTTTATTACTATTCTGTTATAGACCTCTCTATGAAACTCCCAAGACAGTAGTGTCCAAGGATTAACCTTTTATCGGGCGCTTAATGAAAAACTTGGAATTTTAACATTTTAATATTTAACATTTTTAAAGGCTTTTTTTTTTACTTTTACTTTGTAATAAAAAAAATAACTTTTTCATTATTGTCATTTTTACGTTGCAAGAACCACATTTCATTATGTTTAAATAAATGTACAGTTCCCGTTCCAGTCAACACTTTCTAATCCAATTAAATTTTTTTGTGATTTATTTCCTACATTCTGTAATAACACTGGATTTTTTTTTCAAAACTATGAAATAACACATATGGTATTAGGTAATTAAGCAACACCAGCAAGAGTCATTTTTTATTTTAAGACCCGGAGGTCAGCTGTTCTGAACAGTTTTTGTAAGAACATTATTGTCAATTGCATTTGCAAAACCTTTAAAGCCTTGTGATAAAGCCGGCTCTCATGTAGACCATCCCAGGAAAACAAGATCAAAACCCCCCTCTGCTGCAGAGAAGTTCATTAAAATCATCAATTAACAGCTGATTAATGAAGACTTTACAGAACATAAGTATTTATCTTTATTGCCAAGTACATTTGCATATACAGTACAAGGAATTGACAGAAGCTTTCAGAGATGACAACAACACACACAACGCAAGACCAAAAAAACCCCCAAACAATTAATAAGAAATGGAATAACATAATGTGGGGCATTATGAAATATATATATCAGTGGTATTGCACATATGTTTTATTGCACAGTGGAGAGAACATTGGCCTGTTCATGAGGTAGATTGCCTGGGGGAAGGAACTGTTCTTGTACCTGGCTGTCCTGGTGTTCTGTGCTCTGTAGCGCCGACCAGACGGCAAAAGTTCAAGGAGAAAATGGCTCAGATATGACGGGTCCAAAGTGATTTAGATTTTCTCAGCCATTTTTTTTTTTTTCACTCTGGATATATATATAGTTCTTGAAGGGTGGGCAGGGGAGCACCGATAAGCCTGTCAGCGTTCCTTTCGTCAACTGTTCAAAGCAGAATATTGCATATTTTGGATGCCTCCATTATTATTTTATTATAATAGTAGAGTGTATATAATAGAGTATAATATAATTATAATAGAGTGTATATATAAAATAGACCCTTTTACCAGATGAGGAACCATTTATGGTAACATCAATTACCTTGATTTACAACATGACAACAATGAAAAAAAGTTGAAAAAAAATCTCAAAAGTGAAAGGAAAAAAAAAAGTCTTTACATTTCGGTATTTTGAATTTCTACGTATTTCAACATGTGCAATATGAAGAGATATGGTCCGTCACCTATTACCTCTAAGGAAATAATTTTTTCACATTCATAAGGCATGGTTATTCATTTATTTATACATAAAAATGTCAGAAAATACAAACTTACAAAAATAATAAAAAAGAAAAAGAGACCAAAATATGCAGATCCCAAATAAGTTAACAAATGTGGTTCTTTGTTAAATTTTTAAGGAATCTTCCTCACACTTGGCTTGTTAGTCTAGAGGGAATTTATTTGCATTGTTAAAAACAGCTTTTGAAAAACTTATAAGAAATAATTTCTAATAACTAAAGGTAATTTTTGTTGTTGTTGTTGTTGTTGTTGTTGTTTTTTACTCGTTATTCAGCATCACCCGTAATCAATAAATATTTTACCTCTGGTTTTTATATACATTTTTCAACATTGGGTTGTTAAGCAGAATACGAAACAGATGCTATATTTTGTGAGGAATTATTGCAGGATACATTTATGTATTTAAAAAAACCTTCTATGCTAGTCCTGCGGTGCACAATACCGAAATAGGACGTAAACATTTTAGTTTGAGTGCGTCTTCCAGAAACGTTTAGAAATATCATTACAATGCATCTAGTTGCATCCTGATCCTTAGTGCGATATTTGTAATTTCCGTGTGTAAAATAAATGAAAAAAGCAGAAACTGTTAAAAGAGTGTCTCATATTTTTAGGAACTCTCGCCTTAAGGTTTCCGAAGTTTCCTAAGAGTTTGCATCACACTCAGTAAAGCGATTTTCAGACAGTGAAAATTGTCCCGGTGAAGACAGTCACAAGGAGCCACACAGCATCTTTTTTATCACAACGTTTATTAGATCTCCATGTTTAATCTCACGTCACCTGAAGTTCTTGTAGGTAATGTAAGGTGTTGAGATACAATGATGCTGATGGCTTTTCACCCACCCAGTGTACCTATACCACAGAGCAAAACAATCAGACTCCCAAGTGGGTGAATTATTAGAAATCAATTTAATAGTTATTATTAATTTCTAATGATTAATGGACCAAATATTCTCAGAATGAAGTCTCAAGAAGCTTTCTCGACACTTCTTACTTTCATTCATTAAGTTATCACACACACACACACACACACACACACACACACACACACACACACACACACACACACACACACACACACACTACATGTCTAGTTTGTTTGCTATGAATCATACCTGGATTATACAATTCACATCTGGATGTTAAGTTCCAACATCTGTAAAATATAGCTGTAACATAACTCTGTAGTCTTACACTCTGAGTCGAAAAGATTCATAGAAAAAACTGTTTGTACAAAATCCCTGAATGAGCATCCTCAAGAATATTTTCACTAAGCATGCAAGGAATAAAATACCATAAACAGATGCATAGGTGCAGTACCTCAACATTGATTATATAGAAGTTTAATAACTTAAATAACTTCAAGCATATCTTCAACTTTTACATATTATACTCATATTTAAACTTTGCAGATTTTAAATATACATTATTCTAGCCTTAACTATAGAGACCGAGGCTGTAATGTTGTGCCAAAATAATTATATCTAACAGTCCTTATATGAGGAACTACTGTATAAGACAAGGCTCTACTGAAAATATGTGGGACTTATGATGAAGACTTTGTGCAGTATGGTGATGAGACAGCTGTGAACCCACGCCTGATCCTTGAAAATCAACAGATATCTTGTTGCCAACTTGCAGAAGAGATGCATGCGTCTGTGGAAACACAATCATTCACCAACACCACTTGCACATTACAGGAACTCATTGCCACGTCCCCGTATAGTCCTGACCTCACAGTAAGCCATTTCCACATGTTTAGGGCATTAAAGGAGTTCCTGGGAGGTCGGCGTTTCAAACTTAAAGCAGGCAGTCCAATCATGCCTCTCAGTGCTACACTAAGTGCATTAGTGTAGCAATGGATTATATAAAGAGTTTTTAATCTTATAACCGTGTTCCGTTATTCCACACAATTAAAAGTTCTGCTTTGACTTATACGACACCCCTGGCATTTTTTAAAAAGTATGTAATGTCTGAGTGAGGTTGTGTGCTTGTGCGTTGCTCAGACTGCGGTGCTCAGCAACTAAAGCTACTTTTACACTGTCAGTTAACATGTGTGACACATATCTCATATTTTCTATGTCCCTGTAAACAGGAAAAAACGCATGCATTCCGATATTTCGAGATCGGTTTCAGGCCTCCTTCATATGTGGAAATAAATCAGATATAAATCAGATATGTGCTAATGTGATTGTCGTGTAAACAGACAGATCGGATTTTCTGAGGCTTTGCGTTCTGTATGTCATTAAAACTGCAACTTTTTTGCGGTTTAATGACGCAATCAGGCACACCGATGCGCTGCTCATCCCAAACAGATGCGCCAGTGTGCGGTAGCCCACACCTGTTGCAAGCCACCAGAGAGCAACCCCGACACGTCTCGCACCCAGACATTCCTCTGAATGGTTGAGGACACAATAAATGAAGCATATGCACAGGCTGCAATGATGGCCCTTTTCCTCCTTCTCCGTTTCGCGAACTTTGCATACATCGCAGGGCTAGCATCAAGCATATTTCGCCTTCGTCCATCTTGGCTAGTGTGTAGTGCAAGAACCTCCCTTTAAGTATGCGCGATGTTTCAGACGGTATGGCAAGTGTAAACACTTGAATCGGATATGGGTCATAGTTGAAAGAACGTGTAAACAGACGGTCAGAAAAATCAGATATAGGCAACGAATCAGAATTGGGCATCGAGACCTGCAGTGTAAATGGGGCTATAATGTCCGCTTGTAGCTATGACTTCTGGCACGAAGTCCTGCGTCACTGCGATTAACCGTTAGATGCTCCGATAGAGTGAACAAATGAAATGAAGGCTTTAGTGAGAGTTTATAAAATAGCGGTTGATTCCAAACCTTTGAACGATAGTGCACTGAATCTGCTCTCTACACAGTCAATAATATAATCCTGACGAATTGCAGGAAAAACACAGTGACTGTTCTTACAGGTAAATACCTGCAGCATTCTGCATCACGCTCTTCTACACATCCCACAAATCTATATCGATTCCGTGTAGTTTTTGTACAAAAAACTAGTGTTTGTTGACGCACTTTCTCGGTGCATTGACTTTTCCTAACATTCTCATTTTAACAGACAACTCTTTGCACCCTTAGTTGTTCGGAGGTGGCGGTGGGGTGAGGGAAGATGGGGCTTGGATTCTCCTTTTCATGGCCCCTTGTTCAGCTTTGTTAAAATGAGTGATGTGCAGCTGTCACTTCCTGCACACGGAATTCAAGTTTGAGCATCAGCAGCAAACACACACACACACACACACACACACACACACACACACACACACACACACACGAGTAACTGACACATCGAATGGCATGATCGTTACTGCTTTAAAATAATAATGCTAATAAAAAAAGTTTGGAGCGCAAAAGCGTCGTTCTTCAGCGAGAGAGTGGGAGCGTAATTATTCTCCGCTGGGAGCAGACACGCAGGTAAAAAGGAGGCAGGATGGAGGAGGTTGTCCCTCTGCCTATTCTCATTCACTATGGGAGAAGCGACGTCGCTATTTTAAAACGCGCTTCTCGGAAAAAAAAAAAAAAAATCTCTCCTCATACTGTCATGTTGAAAATCCCAACACGCCCGTACCAGAGCCGGGCAATAAAGCAGCGAGAGTGAGTAATGGCGTCAGGCGTGTGCCCGAGATCACGTCTTCACATCAGCATTAATTGACCGATCTATAACCTCGCCTACGCTTGGTTACCGTTGCTATGTAAGCATCGCATCCAGGAAGAGCCGTACTGCTAAGTGTGTGTAATGAGGATTAAAGACGTCAAGCGTTTCGGTTTAAAAGCAGCAGGCTACAGTAGACACTATGCTCTCTAATTTTTAAGAACACTCTTGAAGTGTTAATTTCAGACAGTGGGTTTTGAACAATATGAAGCTTCACCCTAAAAAAAAACACAGAAACACATAATAGTAATCAATAGTAATCCTCATGCCGCTTGTAGTTTCAGTCTTGTGGGCGTGGCCAGCGCAGGTTCTAGTCGTAGCTCTTAGTCACGCATTTGCACATATCGATCTCTTGCTAGCATGAACATAAAGTAAGCCAGCTTTTACTACCTTACAGTAATGCAAATCGACAACTTAATACTGTAAATACGAGGGGCTGTTCAAGTCAAACCAGGACTTGGCGTAAAACGTGAAAATTTACATTCCCAGAAGACTTCAAGCACAGTATAGTACTGTATATGAAGGAGTTCCTGGGAGGACAGAGTTTCAGACGTGAAGCAGGCAGTCCGATAATGATTTGACTTTGTACCTTGACGGTATCCAAGCACTAGTGAAACACTGGGGTAAGTGCATTAGGGGATTCTATAGAGAAATAAAGGGAGTTTTTACTCTTATAACTGTGTTCTGTTATTCTGCACACACTTTTTTTCCCCTCACCTGGTTACTCCTATTTATTTATTTATTTATTTTAATGAAGGTTAGGAATATGGATTTCCTGTATAATCACTCGGCCCACTTGTTTCTGAGCTCCGCTGCATCTCTAGAATCGATACGGCGATAATCACCTAACGAAATAATAATCCGCGCACATTAATCACAGATATCCTGGCGAGTTAGAAATCAAACGGCGTATTGCAGGTGGTTAGTTTATGATTTAAGATAAAACTGTGTACATTGGGTACAAAATTATTGGCACCTTTTATGAAAAACGAGCTTGAAATGAATATTGGAGAACAAACAAGGAAATCTTATGTTTTTAGTGTCAAACTGAATTTTGAAAGAAAATTAAGATTTTCCCTAAAATTTCAGTATTTAGTGGAGGCTGGGCTGGCGAGAATGACAGCAGGTCAACATTGGGTTTCTTCGCAACAGAGTCTTTAAACACCTTCATAAAATTATGAAGTCTAATTTTCATAATTTACACAAATCCAAATTAGATTCATAGATCCTCCATTATCATATTAATAATAAGATTTTTATTTCAGTAAAGAAAAGCATTTATTTAATTCATATGTTGTAGTTATCTTTAAGGAGATGTTTGTTTCTTTCAGATCTAGGGAAGGAGTCTCCAGTGTCGGCACTTTTCAGCAGAGGTGAGGGTTTGTTTTTGCAGAAGCGTTGCAAAGACAACCTGTATTTTTTTTTTGCCTTATTAATTTCAAGATCTCATGAGTAAACAAGCATTTAGAACTTGTAAACATTAAGAACTCATAAACATTAACATTTTTGTAGGTGTTTGGTATTCAGTGCTAAAAAGATCTGACTTTTTTTTTAATAAATAGAAAAATGATATTTGCCGTTTCTGACGACGCCGACTGTTTACACGTACTGTAGCTGTTGTAACGTAAGTGAGATCAGAAAGTTTTTTTTTTTTTTTTTTAACTACCCCAAGCACTTGGCAGACACCCAGAGACTTACATTTTTATCTCATTATATATCTGAGTAGTTGCTGGTTAAGGGCCTATCAGTGAAAATGTGGTGGTTGTAGGGTTTGAACCTGGAATCTTCCAAACCATAGTCCAATGCCTTACCCACTGAGCTAACCTTGACCCTATTGATGTGCAAGGAAATATGTTTCAGATTAAAGTGTGTGATATATATGAACCATCTTAACACGCAAATCTAATCCGGCCAAAAAATCGGAATTGAACGTTCTGGCTTGTACACAGCCTAAAAGCATATTGTATCTGATCTGTCTGACTATTCAGTGATTAGAAACAGGTCTTTATGCCTTGTGTAAACCTTCCTAAATCTGAAAGATTAATCTTACACATTGTGCTCTCTATTTAACTATCAGCCATTATGTCTAGATAAGCAACACTCAACACTGTGTGTGTGTGTGTGTGTGTGTGTGTGTGTGTGTGTGTGTTCTCTGACACCAGCATCTCCACATCGTTAACGTAAGTGTCAGTCAAGCTGCTAACACCAAACACTTGTATAAATTGTAAACAAGCCTTAAGCACATAAACACACACTTAGGTTCAGAGGCCAAGAGGATGAAGGGGAGAGAGAGAGAGAGAGAGAGTGGCTCGGATCAGTGCGCAAAGAGGTTAATTAAGTGTCTAATGTAGTGGCAGGGTAGCCGCTTGACACTCATCCTCTTTAACAGGTTTATGGACATGGCTGCGCTCTCCTGCTCTCCTTCACATTTTGAGCCATTCTTCTTGCAGAATAGTGGCCAGGTCACTACGTGATGCTGGTGGAGGGAAACGTTTCCTGACTCGCTCCTCCAAAACACCTCAAAGTGGCTCAATAATATTTAGATCTGGTGACTGTGCAGGCCATGGGAGATGTTCACCTTCACTTTCATGTTCATCAAACCACTCTGTCACAGTCTTGCTGTGTGTATCGGTGCATTATTATCCTGATACATGGCAACGTCATCAGGATACAATACTTGAACCATTGGGTGTACCTGGTCCTCCAGAATATAGCACAAGTATTGGGCCTAGGGAATGCCATGATATTGCAGCCCAAACCATCACTGATCCACCCCCGTGCTTCACTTTGGGCAGTACGCTTCTTTGGGTACGCTTCTTCTCCACACCGTAACTCTCCCGGATGTGGGAAAGACAGTGAAGGTGGACTCATCAGAGAACAATACATGTTTCACATTGTCCACAGCCCAAGATTCTCGCTGCTGGCAAAAGGTGGGAGGGGGTTAAGACTTTTGCACAGTACCTCATGCTGTATGTGTATTTATAATAGTGTGACTTTATTCACACAGTTGCTTCAGGGACTGTAAAAGCATAAATGTGGCACATTACTCCTAGAGTTGGACAGCAGCACAATATAATATTGCTACCGCCAGTCGTCTGTGTATGGAGTGTGTGTGAGCCGGTTTATACAGTAATATCTCACTATAATAAGCCACTCGAGGTTGAGTTTGTTAGGTCTGCATCAGAAGCAAGGACCACACATGGTCACACAGGACTCCAGATCCCAGTTCACTCCATCTACATAGCTCACCTAATCACTGATTGTTACACACAATCTGTAAGGACATGCACTCGCTGCAACGTGTACGTCACGCGATCCATCCTACACACCGACTGAGATTTCCTGCTTGATATTACTGTGACTATGAAAATGTCTATTTTTAAATCTCATCCCATACCTCTCTTCTTATCCTGGAGAAGCTTAATATGTTTATTAAATTATTTATTTATTCATTCATTTATTTAAGAGCAAAGATGCAGGCGATACTTTCAGTTTAGAGAAACCTTCCAGCTAACATGGCTGAGCAAACCTGTCTGTTTAAAATGTCTGATGGCTCGAGAAACATTTTGCTTTAATAGATGTAAATTCAGCGAACTGCTAACTAAAGCTCTTTAGCTGCTGCACAGCTGATGTGGTTAATATTAATGTCATTAGATATAGCATCTTGACCTAAAGTTTCACACTTACAGTATTAAAGAGCTGATATCAGCTAAGTAACGCTTGCTAATGTTAGCCAAAGTTAGTTGTGTTAGCTGAATTTCCCAGACATCTCATGCGATAGGTAGCTACAGTAGCAAACATACAGTAGGAATGATTCAGGATTGACTAAAAGGATCACTACCTGATACCTGATCTGCATCACTTCCTAATTTGCGTCACATGTGCTCTGACAATTTTGATTGTGGACAAAATGATTGTGGACAATTAAGTCAAATTTCTTGGCTCTGCGACAGTCTCATTTGTCCAGGTGTAGATATTTTAAAGTGTCCAAGGTGGTCGGCACACATGAAACAAATTGGGTAGCGATGCAGATCAGGTAGACACAAAGATTATTTGGAAAAAAGCAGAAATGGAAAAAACTTTATCAGTTTGACAATTATTTCTCAAAATGGCCTCTGCTATACATTGAGATATCATCTTTTATCCATATCGGCCACCTTTTCATTAAGAAAACAAGGGATTTTTTTTCTCTTTATTTTTCCATCAGGCGCTCCACATGGTCTACCCCTTGCTCGTATTAATCCTCCTGCTCACCCGGGTCTTGATCCTAATCCTCCCACTTCCTGTCTCCAGCTGACCGGGCCTGGTACATGGCAGATTGAGGATGAGGAGGCACTTAAGTGTGTGCTGGGATGAGTTTTGTCCCTGTGTGTGTGTGTGTGTGTGTGTGTGTGTGTTAGTGTGTGTGTGTGTGTGTGTGTGTGTGTGTGTGTGTGTGTGTGTGTGTGTGTTTGTGGGCTGTTATCAGAGTGTGTGTAATTGGGTTCTGTGCAGGAGATGGCATTAGGGCCTTCACTGTCCGTGAAGCTCTCGGGCCTCTTTATACCCTTCAGCCTGCGCTCGTGAAGGTGACTGCTAAAAGTGGCTTTGTTTTCTTATCTCTTGTACACACACTTACACACTGACACACACTCATCTCGAAGCACGGCAAGAGTTAATCAACATGGACGAGGGGTTTCTCTATCTGACACACACTCCGACGCAGTTTCTTCATTTCTTTCCACTTGCATCTTTCTTCTATCGTCTCTCACATCTTTTCTGTTTTTCTTTTTTTTTCTGCGTCGTATAAACCATCTTAACACACTGCGACCATTTTGATTGTGATGTCACGCCCCAGGGTGGTTAGAGGGCAGTTGGTATTTCGTTTAAGAGGATGGAGTTACTGAGTTAAAGCTTTAACACACAAGGTTAACACTTACATGGACTATAGGTTGTTATTTTTACTTAGCTAGCTAGTTTTAACATTATCAACATGTTAGCTTATGCTTATGCTAAGTAGAATAAAACCTGTTACCATGTGGAGGTTTATTGTTTCCCTGAAGTGTTATATTCATTTTATACCACAGCAATCTCACAATAATATTTATTTTTACTAATAACGGCGTCATACTTATTTCATCCGTTTCTGTTTACGTTTCACTTTGTGGAAACAAGTTAGCAATAATCAGCTTTTTCCTCACTAGTATCCATTTTTCCTTATCTTGTTCCACAAAGTTAATAAGACAGAACAAAATACACACTTTATTGTGCTACTGAGAAACTGCAAAATCTGTTAGACTGTTCGTCTAGCTAGCATCTAGAATCTCTGAGGTAAAATCCACTACACAAGTTAACAGTGAAACTTAATTAACATTTCCGAGGTGGCTAAAGTGCTAATTAGCGTATAAAATGATTAGGCGGAAAAATAAAAAAGGGATAGATTTCACTAATCTGTTTGTTTTTTTCCTGTTGACATCGAGTTTGTTCTGAAAATCGCATGCTAAGACAGGGTTCAGACATTTTTGCTTGTGTTTGCTAGTTTACATTCAGAGACAAGACAAACTATAGATTAGTGATTATCTTGTTTAAATGATGAAATAATCAGACAGCATTAAAGCAAAATGAAATTGACCCCACATACAGTAACACTTTTTATTCTGTAAAGTAGTACATTTATTATTGTAAGCTAAGCTTTATCTTCCTCCCACATTATGTTGGTTTTACTTTTTTTTTTAATTATTTCTCACTCAGATTGTCTCGGGTCACGGTTGTCTCGGTTCAGCATTCTCTCGCTTCGCCATGTCTCGTTTTTCCTCATCATCTTGCGCAGCAGCATGGAGAACCTCATTATCCTCTAATACAATCTCCTCCTCCTCCTCCTCCTACTCCTCATCATCATCTCAGTTTTGGACAGTGTAGCTGCCCGTGGCTGCCATGTTGGCCGTGATCTGGAGGTTTAAGAGCTCTCGGGTTTTGCATGAGCAAGCCGCGTGTTAATGAGTCACTGAGCCGCTGAGTGCTGTCTGAGGGCTCGCTGAGAGGGGACGAGGGGCTGAAGTCCGGGTTACGCCTGAAATGAGCCTCTTTTCTTCTTTTTAAGGCAGATTGTCATAGGTGCAACAATGAAGTGGGTGGGGTTGTGTATAGGAAGTAGATCTGGTTAGCGTGATGGTGGAATATTGATATGGGGTATGAATACTTTTGCAAGGCACTGGCTTGTGTTGGACCCTGATTCCCATACAGGACAGTAATGCAGTTAATAACTGTGTTTCTTATTTTCATTTTCTTTTATTCAATTCGTTCACCTGTAAGACATGTTGAGGGAGGGTGAGACACCTGAACTGCATTTTTTAGAAGATTTCCATGCATTCGAAGGAAAGCGCTATCCGTCCTCTTCCACATGCATGAGCTCACAGATTGGTTAGTGTCGCTCTGATTGTCATAGAACAAACAATATACTCCTAGTTTATTCCTGTCCTTGGTATTGTTGACGATCTTCCCGCTAGTGTAGTTGTAACTGATTGCGAACAAGTACAGGAGGGATTATGGGATTATTTTGAACTGAACACCCTTGTGTAGTATAATTAGTGTATATAATGTGGTTTCTTTGGAGCAAATTCTGTCTCATGAGGGCAGCAACTTCAGTGAAAGAAAACTTAGTAGCAGTCAAGTAAACTTCATTTACAACTTTTTTCTGTTATTAAGCTAGCAGGAGCGAGCTAGACGGCAACGTGGTAATGCATTTTGTGTGGCAGACTGCTAAGATTTCTGGGTAAGGCTCTCCTCCTGTATCGACTCAATCCCTCGCTTTTCCAACGGGTCACCTCACACACTTCACTTAAGCTAATAGTGTACTGGGGATTTCCCAAGGGGATACGGCGAAGGTTATTGAAACCGGGGTGGGCGGGGGCGGCGACTACATCACTCCCTGCATCAGAGTTCCACCACGGGCAGCACCGTTTCTGCTCTGTATTTCATCAGTGTTTCAATTAATCGCATCACATCCACTGCAGGGCGCACACAGGGTCGGGCTCAGAGTAGAATACAAATAACAGCGTTATGTATTCCGAGTACATACCCAAAGAATCTGTATTCAGACTAAGATTGCTTTGGAAAAGACAGAATTCTAAATAGATGCTTTTTTACATTTAGGGAAAATCATTGTGGAATACTAAAACGAAACTAAAACACTGTTACTGTTTTAGTGAAATTTTTTAAAATTATAACACAAACATATAGCTATGAAGTAAATTTTAGATAATAATAATAATAATTAAAAAGGTGTTTACTCAACATATGGTGCATTTTGCACTTAACCTCGATGTAAGCTTTGAAATAAAAAAATAATGTTGTTTTAATTTGACAGCTGACTGGAGGATTGAACAACCGATCACTGATCACGTTTTAAAGTAGCTATACTGCAAAATAAATGTGAATTTATATGTCAAAATCTTGTCAAATTTATCTACTATTTTAGTATAGGATTATAGCAAATCAAATATACGAATATTTAGCCAATTCCTGCACATGTTTAACAAAGATTTCTAGTTCTATTAGCAAATAATTGTAGTAATATATACAAATAATAAATATAAAGAATTGTAAAATTGGAGTGTCTGTACATTGAAAATATTTGCAACAAAAAATATTTCGGTAGGACATAAGATGAGTAAAAGAACACATCAAGACGTTTTTTGGGGGAATTTTTGTCTGTCTGTTTGTGCCCGCATCACATAAAAACTACTAAACTAATTTTTATTTGAAGATTAGTTCATCTGAAAATTCAACAGATGGCGCTGTACAGTTTTTAATACATGCTTATGAGTATACAATTGAAATCCACTTAATAAATGCAATCTCACGCCTTCATTCCATGTATTTCACAGTAAAAAACATAAACATTTTTGTTCATTCCAAACTTCAACAGATTGCGTTGTACATTTTTTAAAACGCACTTATGAGTTTGAAATTAATTTTTACGCGAAGTCAAGGACGCATCATGTTTTAGGCATCTGCTTCCAGAAATAAGCAAGATTATCTGCCAATAGAACAAGTCATGTACGCTTAAATAATTAATAGAGTATGTCTAGAAATATGCATATAAATCTTATATTTAGTTTGAGTAGAATAGAAAAACAAAACAAATGGATATTATTCACTTCCTGTGAATTGAAGTTGCAGTATGTTAGTATCACGTGTAAGTGTAAAATAAGTGACCAGTAACCAGAAGCATATTCCTTCCCCTGCCCGACCAGTCTGGTGGGAGATGATGTGCTATAAGATGTGCTGTTTACTGAGGTAGAGATCTGTATGTCTATCTGTCTGTCTGTCTAAAGAAAGGAAGAGAATGCAACATTAGTGCTCAGAGAGGATGTACAATAGTGTTTGTCTGAGTGTGACTCAGAATAACATTTCAAGAATATTAACACATAAAACCTGCATTTGATATTTCTATTGTATTTTTTAATCACCCCAGTTGTGATGTCTAGCGTAACTCCAGGCTTAATAATATTCAGGAATTAGTATCGGCTTTGCGGAATTAAAATACAGTTTATTTTCAGTTTGAACGTCGTCGTGTGCTCTGTCGGGTTTACTGTCGAGTTAACTAAAAAAGCCTTGTTCTGTATACTTAGTCATTTCCCAGTTTAGTTACAAATTGGGCTTCTGTGAGGCAGTGTACTGTACTGTATGTGTCATAATTGCTCGTCCCTACCAACTGACTACACCTAAGCCTGAAGACTTCATGAAAACAAGTCGCATTTCAATCGCCTTTATTCTTACGAGACTTTCTCTGTTAATTAGTTTTGCCGTGTAATTAAGACTGTAATCATGTGTATATGTTTCTTATTGTTAACTCAAAGTAAATTTATTGATTTGATATTTGCCGTGGCTTTTAACAATCCATGGCTTGATTAATTATTGAGCATTCAATAGAGAGCATTAGAGAGCAATAGAGAGCGATGACGTTCTCTCCAGGGCAGGGGGAAAAAAACGCAAGCTCGCTCATCATCGCGGAATTATCCACAAATAGGAGAAAATCCCACTCGATGTGCACGGCTAATCAATAACCACGCTGAGGAGAGAGCGATGGGGCATTAGCGGCTCTTTTTTTCTGTGTGAGCTTGTTTGTTTCGGCGCAGATATGAACCCTTCACAACCGTATTAGACCCCGTTTGACATTTCAGGCTTTAATGAACTCATTTCCAGCGTATGGTAATGGCGGTATGGCAGGATGAGCCTCCGCAGCCTGATGGCCTGCCTGCATCCTGCGTCCTCCACGTCTGCTCTGGCTCTGTGTGCCGCGTACTGAGTGTATTGTGTGTGTGTGTGTGTGTGTGTGTGTGTGTGTGTGTGTGTGTGTGTGTGTGTGTGCGTTCATGTCTGAGGCTCTTGCTCTCTCCACCCTCAGGCTTTAATTACTACGTTTGGATAATGAGTCAAATCCAATCAGCCTTCTCCTCTGCTCTTAATCAGTATGGAGCTTCCATCACAGAGACGCCCGTCTCGCCTCCTTCACACCGGCTGCCCCAGAGTCTCACTCACGCCCTCGCCTCCTCCCCTTTCACCTCCACACTTCATTCACACACACGGATTGAGGCAGGGGGGAAAAGAATCTGGTGTGTGTATGGGGGTCCAAATTGGTATATTATATACACATAACCATGACACTAAAATGTGGAATTCATAATTGAATTACATTTCTATTTTTTTTTACTATTAATCAAACTGTGTAATAGCTTAAAGTATGTATATTAAAGAAATTATTTTCTGTTGAATTTCAAAATGTACTGTATTTACCAAAATGCCGTGACTTTGAAGTGGCATGGTTATCAGGGGGTGTGGCTATCAAGAGGTGAGGTTAAGAGTGGGTTATCAGGAGTTATGGTTATGCGAGGATATGGTTATCAGGGGGCGTGGCTATCCGGGGCTGTTTTTATCAGTGGGTGTGGTTATTATGGTGTGTGCATATCAGTGGGTGTGGTAACCAGGAGGTGTGGCTACAAATGGGTGTGGTTACCAGGAGGTGTGGCTATCAGTGGCAGTTTTTGTGGCTAAAAAGGAGAGCAGTAAAGACATGAAGAACATGAATTAAACAACACCAGCAGCAGTAAAAATCTTTTTTTTTTTTCATAACTGGATGTTGTTTGGGTGTGGATTATTCAGCGTCTGTGCTGTAGATAACGTGTCTTTGTGTATACGTGTGCGTACGCGTGTGAAGCTTCTGTCAGTTTGCTGCGCCACTCAGCTAATCCAGTGGTGATGGAGGAGAAAGTGAAGTCAGTCTGCAGGGCCCAGAACGCAGATAAAGATGAAGTCAGATAAAGAAAAAGACACTGGAGAACAGAGATTAGCCAGAGACGCTCACTAGCCAGATGCAGAAGACTCGGGGGAAATAACAGTGGTCTGGGTAGACGGGTTTATCGAGTGTGTGTGTGCACTGGTGTGTGCATATGTGTGTCTCTGCGTGTGTGTGCATATGTAAGCAAGAACGGGTCTGTAAGCACATTAAGCATGTACGGCTGGGCAGGTGTGTTTGTGTGTGTCTGTCGGCATGTGCATGTGTGTGCGTACGTAAGCAAGAAGTGGTTTGTAAGCACATTTAGCAAGTGCAGTTAAGCAGGTGTGTATGTGTGTGTGTATGTGTATTTACAGGGATAATTTTGCACTGTAAATGTTACCGGTTATAGTATTACTGGCACAGTGAAACAAGCACGCTCTAGAGCGATTTTGGTCATTTTAAATATATACTATACAGCCAAAAGTTTGTGCACCTCTGACCATCATGCTAATATGCCCTGGTTGAATATTCCATTCCAGATGTATCCTAAGGATGCTCTAGTTCTAGGCCAAATTTGATAGTTCAGTGGAGTTGAGTTCAATCAGGGCTTTGTGCAGGGCACTCGGGTTCTCCCACTCCAACACGCTCTTAAGACATTGTGTTAAGGACATTGTGGGGAAGAAGCACATAATCAGCAACGGTCAAGGGCTCACATACTTTTTGTCCACATATTGCGTCATTGGCTTCTGATTAAGAACTAACCGGCATCTCAGGTAGAAAGATATGTGTTAGGTTTAAATGAAGTGTCCTGGCTCGCAATCGCCATTCCAGTTCATCACAAAATGCTCAATAGGGTTGAGGTCAAGGCCATGTGCAGGCCTGTCAAGTTGTTCCACACCAAACTCATCAAACCTTGTGCACTGGGACACAGCCATGTTGGAATAGAGAAAGGCCTTCACCAAACTGTTGCCACAAAGCTGGAAACATAGCATTGTCCAAGATGTCTCGGTATGCTGAAACATTAAAATTGCCCTTCACTGAGGATAAGGGACCTGATTGAAACATCTGAATTCAATAATTAACAGGTTTGGCCAAATGAATAATTAACATCCTGTATAGTGTATTTGTATGGATATTCGTCTGGATACAGGCTAAAGCAAGTATTACCATATAAGGAATCAGGATGCGTGATGAGGGGGCTGGTTTAATGTCATAGGGGCATGGGAAAGTTCACATCATATTACAAAACCTTAAAATGCAATAAACTGGTAATACAATCTAAAGAGTATTCACACCCAGTGTTCCCAGTACAGGCTCCGTTAATAGCGTGACGCTGACCAGGATATATTAAATCTCTAAGTCACAGTATATACAGGAATTCTGTCCAGTTGTTTATGGCTTGAGTCAAACTTGGATAATCAACACCAAAACCATTTGGTAAAAATGGAAAACCAAAAATTGTATGGTCATGTGATCTTAGGATTGTAAGGAAGCTGTAGAATAACAGATGTGGAATTTGTATTCAGAGCACATTGGGCAACTGGGTGTTTGTTTCTGTTGATGTATTTTAAATTTGGTGATATTAAATCAGATTGAGTCATCTGGGGCATCTTCTTACTCACAGTGTGTATATTTATCGCTCAGTGTTTTGACTAGCATGATAACTTTAACAATCTCCTGCTAAATGTGTGGGACATGCTGCTGAACAAAAAAGCACATGATTGAAAAAAGAAAGTACACAGAGAGTCAATATTAAAGTGGTACAAATTTATACAGAGTAGATGCTTTAGCTAACTAGCGTTGTTGGGATAGCGTATCATCAGATGATCTCTTCGTGTATTAACGTTAACATTCATGTGAAGAATTATAGAAAACGTAGATTCATCATGTCATCACAGTGGAGAGTGTAATACAGGAGTGATATCTTGCAGTGATGCTTGTCTTGATCACTGTGTGTGTGTGTGTGTGTGTGTGTGTGTGTGTGTGTGTGTGTGTGTGTGTGTGTGTGTGTGTGTGTGTGTGTGTCTGTGTTGAGTGATATCTTGAAAGAGAGACAGACATAGTTCTTATGCATGTGTGAGTCCGTATGGGTGAGATTTTTAATACTTGAATATACTTTATAATTTTTATACTTATCTATGTGTGTGTATGTGTGATTGCACTCCTGCAGTGAGGCTGTTTGGGCTCAGTGTAATAGTTTAATCACTAGCCAGAGGTGTGGATCTGCGTGTTCGCTCCATAGGAGAGCTGAGAAAACACGGCTGCACATTGACAGGTGCTAATCCCTCAGGGTGTGTGTGTGTGTGTATGAAGGATTGTTGACAAAGCGTCTAAACAATTAAACTTACGTCCTTTCATGCGTATGATGTAAGTGATGCTTAGTTAAAGTGGTATTGAGAATGGTAACTGAAATCCAGTTGTTTACTGGGGCACTGGAGAAGGGGGTGGGGTATTATCATTTGTAATGGAATTGGGTTGGGATGTGTGGTCCAATTGATCAATGTGGCATTGGGGGTCAGGAGGCGGCTTTGAATGGTTACACTGCCACCAGGTGGAAGATGTGGTTTTAGTAGAATTTGGGGGCAGGAAGTGGGTGTGATTGGTTACATTGGTTTTGAGAGCAATACAGTAACTATAGTGCAGTTGGTTACAGTGGCATTGGGGCAGTAACTATAGTCCAGTTGTTTAAAGTGGCATTGAGGCATTAACTCTACTCCAGTTGGTTACAGTGGCATTGGGGCAGTAACTATAGTCCAGTTGGTTACAGTGGAATTGGGGCAGTAACTATAGTCCAGTTGGTTACAGTGGCATTGGGGCAGTAACTATAGTCCAGTTGGTTACAGTGGCATTGGGGCAGTAACTATAGTCCAGTTGGTTACAGTGGAATTGGGGCAGTAACTATAGTCCAGTTGGTTACAGTGGCATTGGGGCAGTAACTATAGTCCAGTTGGTTACAGTGGCATTGGGGCAGTAACTATAGTCCAGTTGGTTACAGTGGCATTGGGGCAGTAACTATAGTCCAGTTGGTTACAGTGGCATTGGGGCAGTAACTATAGTCCAGTTGGTTACAGTGGAATTGGGGCAGTAACTATAGTCCAGTTGGTTACAGTGGCATTGGGGCAGTAACTATAGTCCAGTTGTTACAGTGGCATTGGGGCAGTAACTATAGTCCAGTTGGTTACAGTGGGAGAGAGGAAAGTAACTGTAGGACAGTTCATTAGAGTGGCAATGGGGATTAGTTATTATATTCCATTTGTTTACAGTGGCATTTGGGAAAGTAATTGTAGTCCAGTTGTTACAGTGGCATTGGGGCAGTAACTGTAGTCTGTGTGTGTGTAGGGGCAGGAAGTTGGTGTTTTGAATCATTACTGACATTGAAGCAGGAACTCTGGTCCAGTTGGTTGCAGGGCCACTGTCTGGGGTCCAAATGATTACTAAAGCATTGGATAGGAGATTAGATTTACTTGTTTAAAATGGCATCAGGGCAAACATATTGTTTTGTGGTCCACTGGTACTGGATGTATTGAAACTACTGATTTTCTCCCTATTTTTTAGTCATGTCCAATTCCTCCACGTCACTAGGAGCTCCCACGTTAAGCTACTACCCCTCAGTCGGGAGGGCTGAAGACTATCACGTCTTTCCTCCGAACCACGTGTCGTCACTGACCGCTCACGCACCGTTGGGACCTGCGTAACACACCCGGGGGACAGCTCTATCTGCTTCTTCCGCTTGTGTGAGCTCACAGACACCCCTGGTTGGCCGTAGGGCCGTGGTTAATGTCGGAGCACTAAGTACTTCTCGTCCCTCCTCTCTAAGAGAGCTCGGCCAATCAGCTCTCTCTAAACCTCCGGCTGTGAGAGGTTACCGCATCACCCGTGGATTCAACTCGCGATAACACATCTCCGGATGATAGGACGAGCACTTGAAATCACTGTTTGACTGGTCACAGTGTTGTTGGGAGTGGAACTCGTGGTATGATTGGAACTTGGTTTGGGGAATTGAAATTCGGGCTGTCACAGTGGCAGTAGTTGCTGAAATTGTTGTCAGGAAAGAAAAATGCTTTTGAATGAAACAGTTTATGAGGAGGGTGTCCATGGGTGTGTGTGTGTGCCAGTTGGGAGGGGTGTGAGGAGTTGCATTGTTCACTTGAAGGATGTTGACAGATATGAGCAACACCTGTCATGTCTAGAACTCTAAAATAAAGTCTTGGGGAAAAGTTGTAGAGAAAAGATTTTGTAAACAAAACGAGAACTTTTTGCGTGAGTGCGGCCGCGTGTTGATGTGGCTCTGTCGCTTGCGTATGGCTCAGTGCCAAGTTCTCAGCAGCGGCACGTCTCGGCATGGTGTACGATGCACTCTCTGTCACACACATGCTCCCTCCCTCCTTGTCTTTCTTCTTCCGCCAGCGCTTGGTAAGTGATTTTCCTCCGCCGCCGGCAGAGGCTTTGCAGGGGGAGGAAGATTTAATGTAGCGTGGAGGCAGGCAGCTGGGGGAATCATGAGAGATTGTGTGAGAGAGTGGTGGGATGAGGGAAGTTTGGGAGGAATCTGAAGAATTCTGTGCAGCTCAAGGGTCGAAGGACATGACCTTGACCATGATGGTTAAAACGGACTCTCAATATGATTAATTTTACTTTTGTTCATTTTTTTCTATTCTTGACTTAAAAAATGCAGTGGTATCAATTTTAAATTGCATATTTGTAGCCAAACATACTGGCTAAAATATTTAATGCATTTATATGTAATAAATTTAATATATTTTATTTATTTTATAACAATACTATTGGTTTAAAGGGTAAAAAAATTTTACCCTAGCCTGGGGCAAAATGTGGTTTCAATAGCATCTGGGATGCATACATTGGTGTCAGGAACAATGAACTGTTATCCAATTGAATCAGCTGATTACGGGGGCACTAGGGACAGGAATTGTGGTCTTGTTGGTTACAGGGGCACTGCGATAGTAACAAAGGAACTGTTCCTGTGTCTAATTGGATACAAGGGAACTAGGGGAAGGAATTGTGGTCCACTTTCCAATTGTGGTTGCAGTGGTATCAGAAGAAGGAACCATGAATAGAAAAAATAGTTAAAACATGATACAAGGGGCTGGAACTGTGGTTTAGTTGATTATAGGGGGGGTCAAAAACAGTGGTCCAATAGGATATAGAGGTATTGAGGGGCGAAACTGGGCTCCAGCTGTTTGCTGTGAGATCAGGAGCAGGAACTGTCAACAATTAAAGTGCCATTGTGGAAAGAGACTCTTGTTTATTCGGTTACAGGGGGACTATGAACTAGACCTGTTTCCAGTTGGTTGTAGTTCTGCAGACAAGAACTGTGGTCCAGTTGGTTACAGGGACACAGAGGACAGAAACGGTGGTCTAGTTGGTTGCAGGGGAACTTTGGACAGGTACTCCAGTCCAGTTGGTTATTGGTGAACTATGAGCAGGAACTTTGGTCCAGTTGGTTACATTGGTTACTGGAACTGTTGTCCAAGTGGCTACAGTGGTATTCAGAACATGAACTGTTGTCCAGCTGGCTACTATGCTTACAAAGTGTTCTTGCATTTATTAGATGAAGAATTTTGGACTTACCCCCTAAAGAGATGGATCACAAAAGCATGGGTCTCATCCACTTTCACTTGTACATGTCAATGGACTGCATCAGTCTTGCTAAAGCAGAGCAAATCAAGTCTATATGTTTGCCATAGAGCCTCTTTGCTGAACTTCTCATCCCTGACCTCTTGTCTTTCAGGAAATTGTAAACTCAGCAGGGTCACGTTGAGCTAACCTCAACCACGATGCAAAGCCAAACAAATTCAGCACCACGGACAGTTCTAGATGTCTGCGAAGTGTTTCTCATTTCTCTTGTCCGCCAGTTAGTGCGGGCGGCCGGCAGCCATTTTGTGAGGCTGTGTCTGAAAGCCGAGGCTTTTTGAAAGCTCTCGTGTGCAGATAGAGCACAGCACTCGGCGCCTCTCTCAGGCCCACTCAGCTGAGCGCAGCGATTAACCCAGCCGCACCTCTTTCCATGGCACACAGCTCTCTGCTTCTGTTCCCTCTGGCTAGCACTCTCACTTTTTGTCTCGCTCTATCTCACTTGTTCTCTTTTCATTTTCTCCCTCCCCCCACGCTCTCTCTCTCTCTCTCTCTCTCTCTCTCTCTCTCTCTCTCTCTCTCTCTCTCTCTCTCCTACTTTGTGCTCTTTTGATCTGTCCTTCTGCTTCTTTCTCCATCTCTCTCTCTGTCATTCCTTATCTACCAGATTCTTTTCTGCTAACACCACTAACCGCTTTGTCCTTCCATTGTCTTTCCCGTCTTGACTCTTCTCCCCTTTTTTCTCTGTAGCCTGAGAAGTTTCTTTTGTTTTCATTTATATCTTGCAATTTCTCCCAAAGTTGCTCTTTGCAAATTAAATGTGTGACTGAAGTGTAACTAACACTGTTGATTGTTCTTTCTTGTTCTTGTACACGTGTAGTCAAGTTCAGTTTTCATATTGAAGGTTTTTTGGGAGCTATTACGTTATCTCTGTTGGTTTTATTAAATTTGATTCCAACAGAGGCGCTCATTCCTATTTTTGTTTTTACTTTGACAGGAAGTCCATGTGTAAAATCAGCAATACACTTTATTTACTGTTCTATTTTTAATGTGGCTAAGCATTTTATTGACCTGCTTTCACAAACAAATGCCTGGACGTAAAGCAATTACTATATAATTCAGGACTGGATAATAACTTAGTTACTCTCTCATGCACTCAATCAGCGATGTATCTCAGATGTCCAAAGGTCAGACCTACTGAAAATATTTAGCATATGATTGGATGTTTCCACTGTCACTCTGTAGTTATAGCAGCTCCCATGATTAAAACATTCATATGATTCGTCTGACAGGCAAACATTACAGACATAATCGTCAATCCTTGTTTTCCCAGAAGTCTCTCTGAACTGCCTAAGAAGCCCAGAAGTGCAAATAGATGGATGTGTCTGAATAGAGCGCTACCTAATCGGCTTATTAGCAGCTTGTATAAGTCAAGATGTTCGGCAAAAGACTGACAGAGCTGCTATACAAGCGTCACCTCTGACTGTATGATAACATCAGAGCTTATTTCATTCCCTGCAATCTCTCTGTGTGGTTACACTCATGCGTTCACAGTGCATTATGGGTAATACATAACCGTAGTGCCTCATCCATTGAGAGCATCATAGCTCCTGTTTTTCTTTTTTTTTTCTTTTTCCCTTTTTTCTCCCTCTATTTCGGTTGCTTTGGCCTGGATGCAACGAGTTATAGAGTCTGGATTTATCCTACTTTTCTGTCCTTTTCTTCACTCTTTATCTCCATGTTTCTCATCTCCTGTGCAGTTTGCCGCTCTCTTCTTCTCTCTCGCTCCTCCCCTGGCCTGAATAAAGCACGTTGATGACTCTTTTTCGTCTTTTTCTCCTTCCACCTTTCTCATCTTTATTGTCTGTTTTATGCTAACGCATCACATCCTCATGTCTTTGTCTTGTTTTTGTCTCCTTTAAATACTTTTCTCTCGCTTAGTGTTTTCACACTCAGCCCAAACACGCAGGATGGAACGAATGATTCGGGGCTCGTCTTCAGGGAAGGTGTCATCATTGCAGGTTTTCTTTACAAAGAGGAATCCCTACTAAAAAATTTTCTTTATTACTCCGCTGTGTGCAGAATTTGTACCAAATGGGATATAATTTGTACGGCGCTTTATTCTAATCCGTTCATAATCCTAGTCAGGGTCAGTGCGGATTCTGGGATGGGTAGCCTTCTTAGGTTGGTTATAATGCAGCATTTTTACTTGAAGGAGAATTACATTAAAAGTGCATTGAAATGTCTTACCCTTTGTTTTACATGTAGATGCCTGATTTTTATCAAATTGTTGAGGGTAAAGTCAAGACACTTTTCTTTTATTATTTAATTGTATCCAGTTCCCTCCCCATCACTAGGCGCTCCCACATTAAGACTACTACTACCACTCAGTCGGAAGGGCTGAAAACTATCACGTGGTTCCTCCGAACCACGTGACGCCAGCCACATCTTTTCGGACTGCTCACTCACTCACCATTGGGGGCGAAGTAACACACTCGGAGAACAGCGTTATCCACTCCTTCTGCTTGCGTGAGCTCACAGACGCCCCCTGATTGGCTGTAGAGCCGTGATTGATGTGGCAGCACTAAGTACTTCTGAGAGAGCTCAGCCAATCAGCTCTCTTTAGACCTCCGGCTACCAGAGGTTACAGTATCACCAAGGGATCGACTTGCGATCTCCGGATGATAGGGCAAGCACTTTACCACTGCGCCATTCGGAGGCCGTAAGACACCTTTTTTTTTAACAAAAAAGCAAAAATAGAACATTGTACATTACATTGTAACTTGTGGTAAAAGGCATTGCACAAGTAGAAGCGGGCCAAGGACACAAACCCTGTACTTAAGTAAAAGTACTGATTTCCTTGGCAAGTATTACTGAGGTAGAATTCCTCCATTTACGTGTGGAGTCCTCCATTTAAAGTACAGAAATATTCACCTTGAAGTATCAAAAGTGATACTTTCTCTTTCTCTCTCGCTGCTTCTCGATTGTAAATGTCACTGTCTGCATTTGTGCTACTGTCTACAACCAGCTTCGCTTCTGATTCCAAACACGTGTTGCGCTATTAGGCGTCTCGAACACAACGTAGTCATGCAATAACACATAATAGTCAGCAGGTGGCGAAAGTCTCGTTTCACATGACTGTTGTTAAGTAACGCAACTCCATGCAGAAAGGTAGTGAAGTAAAAGTAAAAAAATTGCTGTACATTTGAGTGGAGTAAAAGTAAAAAGTATCCTCTAATAAAACTACACATTTAAAGTACATACTGTATACATGAGCTATGTGCTGTACTTAATTAAAGTAACTGTATTTAGTAACCTTCCAACTCTGGGCCCAGATGTGTTAATGCTACAATAAAAATGCTATTCAGAATCAAGACATAAAACATGAAAGTTGACCTACTACACACGAACTGATATAAAAGGTGCGAGACACAAACAGGAGTAAAAAAACAAAACAAAACAAATGTCACAATAACAGTCTGACCTTTCTACTTTCTCACTTTGGGACGTTTCTGTCCTGCTCACCTCCCTCTTTTTCGTCTCTTTCTTCACAGCGTTGAGTCGTTCTATGATGCCTTTTGGCTTGATGAGGAGAGAACTGGCGTGTGAGGGTTACCCCATCGAGCTCCGCTGCCCGGGCAGCGATGTCATCATGATCGAGACGGCCAACTACGGACGCACCGACGACAAGATCTGTGACGCCGACCCATTCCAGATGGAGAACGTGCAGTGCTACCTGCCTGACGCCTTTAAAATCATGTCACAGAGGTATGCAGGAGTGTCTGGATGTATCTAGGTAGAATGCTATTTCAGGAAAAACATTTTAACTTTTATAAAGGGTGGCATACTCTGCCAATTGCTGAGAAACATGTAACACATATCTGTTTAACAGCATAATAAATCGTATGACTCTGAGATACCAGCAGAGTGTGTTCATACCTCCCTTTTTTTTTGTGAACATATTAACTATTATTACTCATGACTTCAATAATTAAGGGAAGACAGCTGTCCGAACCTACCTGTCCCTACTTTAAAAAGGAATTGCCCCTTAAACCTAGTTACTGGTTGTACCACCCTAGGTGGCAATAACTGTAATCAAGAGTTTGCGATAACTGGCAATGAATCTTTCTCATCGCTGTGGAGGAATTTTGGCTCGCTCTTCTTTCCAGAATTGTATTCATTTAGGTTAATTTGAACAGCTTTTTCCCGTCATAAATTAAATCATGATCTAAAAAGTGAATTTTGTATTGTCTCGGGTTATCTTTGTGTATTTTTTCCCGATGATGTCAATCATTTAAGTGTGATTAATATGCAACAAGCAAAAAATTCAAATACTTTTTCACGGCCCCATAAGTTCAAGGACACTTGCAATTGGTTAATGTTACTCTCACTGTCAGGAGAAAGAGAGTATGGTGGATTTTCCCACAGCCCCAAGTCTGATCCGTGTGATCTTGAGACTAAGTACCTCTAATGTTCGGCTATGAACTGCTCACAATGGAATGTCACACGCTTCCTCACAATCACAAGGTGACACTGGCCGTGTTGGACGTTGGACAAATTCCCAATCAATAAAATAGCTCAAGCTGGTGCAGGCATTTCAAATTGACGTAGTGCACTACGCGGGTACTACGTAGTCCGTTTTATTTCCAACAGCCATGTAGTGCAATTAGGCCTTAAGTCTCGGCCCTCGACTGTTGCTTGTTTTTCGCTAGCTGTTCTGAGATGGAAGATTTTCAGGTACAAAGCAGAAAGTGGTTCAGCATGCGAGTACCAGGAAGCTCTATCTCAGGAAAGTTAATGCATTTGGCTGGTGATGGGAACGCTATGAGCTGCTCGCTCGTATCCTTTCAGGATCGTAAGTCACTTTGGATAAAAGTTTCAGTGAGAACATAAAATGCTTTTCACAAGGCTCTGAAATAAAATGACATGAATATGACTTGCTGCTTATCGCCACACTAAAGTTTGTTCTTGACATGTCTTTAAAACTTTCGAACAAGTTGTGGAAGCTGTCACTTGCCGAGCCACGCCTCCTGCCTGAACGGTGCCATTTTCAACGTTGCTATCACACACAATGACACGCAGGACAGGACTTGAGTTTTTGTGTGGATGCCTAAAATAAAGACCTCCTCTCCCTCCCTGAGGAACGTGCATTTATTTCAGAGCACACGCCGATCAATACATCCATTTCCCTTAAATGTGTTGTGAGGAGCGTTTTATCAGCACAGACGTGGGTCTCAAAATAGCTCCATAAGCTCTGGAACGGAAGTAGGAAATCGTTGTTGACCCTGATTAAAAGTATTGACTAATAATGTAAATGAGTTCAGTCGTTTTTACACATGAACTGGACACCACAAAGTGTTCTGTAATCAAAGCTATGTGATTACAGAAGATAATGATTGGAATCTTATAGAATGCAACTTTTTTTGTCCAGGTGGTGTTAGATAATATTTGAAGCATCACTGGCATAGCTATGGGAGCAACAAAGAAGGCATTTGATTGGGGCCCCTAAATTTGTATAGGACGTCTTGATAGCCAGGGCCTGTATTCACAAATCTTCTTAAGCCTAAAAGTTGCTCCTAGTGACGAAATTCTAAGAAAAGTGTTTGGAGAATATTTCTTCTTTTCGCCATTTTGTCCTCATTAGAATGATGACATTTTCTTAGAATTTCCCTTTAAATTTAGGACTAAATCTTAGAAAAGATAAAAATGTTTCACGAACCACCTTAGCCCTAAAAACAGCTCCTATGGTATTTTAAGACTTACGACTTTTACCTTAAGACTAAGGTAAAAATTGTTAAGAAGGACTTTTAAGAGACTTTTTAAGAGTTTCTATATCAGAGGACAAAATGGCGGAAGGAAGAAATATTCTCCAAACACTGAACGTAAAGCTAAAAGTAAACACTGCTGTTCTGTCCAATTTGGTTTTCTTGTTCTTTTACTTGCTTCCATCTCTCTTGGATTGTTGACTACAAACCATCCAAATGTGCAACTTAAACAGACTGTCCTGCAATCCTGTACATTGGTAAATGCTGAGCCATTTTGCTCCCATTAATCTGAAATGGATTACAAGTAATAAAATCAGTACAGTAAATAAATGTAAGAACTAAAATATAGTAACTACTGTGTGGAAATTGGTTGCTTCAAATGTATACACATTTTTAACATTTGGTTGTTTTAATTAATTTTAAGATATTTAGCCTGTAACAAGATGGCACGGTGAAGTAGTGGTTAGCACTGCCGCCGTGTTGGGGTTCCAATTGACAGCCAGGTTTGATTCCCGTCTCTGTGTGTATGGAATTTGCATGTTTTCCCTGTGCTTGGTGGGTTTCCTCCGGGTACTCCGGTTTCCTCCCACAGTCCAAAGACATGTAGGTTAGGTTAATTGGCATTCCCAAATTGGCAGTAGTGTGTGAATGAGTGTGTTTACATGTGTGCCATGCGATGGATTGGCACCCTGTCCAGGGTGTACCTCGCCTTGTGCCCTACGTCTCCTGGGATAGACTCCAGGCCCCCTGTGACCCTGAATACAGGATTAAGCGGTATAAAGGATGAGTGAGTGAGTGAGTGAGCCTATAACAGAAACTTTGCCTGTAATAGCCTGTAGTCATGATTATACAAATTCTTTGTATACAAACATTATGATTTCATTGTCTGTTTTATTATCATGTATTCTATTTTCACAAAGAGCGCATTTTAAGACCTAGAATCAACCAATCACAGTCCTAGAATTGCTACGTCATCCCTAGCAACGGGGTCAACCACACCTCCTCACTAAGATAAAGGTGTTTGTACTTTCCTTACTCAGAGTTGCTCTGAGAAGTTTCCTAAATCACTTTTAGTCTAAGACTCCCAGCTAGGACTTTTTAAACTAAGATAGGAGCTCTCTGAGAGCATTCTAAGAAGCTTTGTGAATACGGGCCTAGGATTCTAAAAAGTCCCTAAAAATGTCACAAACTGCAGAACCCATTTGAAACAACTGTAACGTTCAATGAAAAGTACCTCTTTAAAGCGAAATGCTTTTTAAAGGGAAGAACATGTCTGAGATGTGATCTGAAGAAACACAAAGTATGAAGAGCAGAATGCAAGAGTGTGGTACAGTAAATAGTCAAACTGTCTAATAATAAAAAAAAGATTAAGACTAGACAACGACTAGGTCTTAGGTCATGTGTGAAAGGTCTTTAAAACCTTTGGTTGTCTTCATTGTGAAAAAAAAACACCCTAGGCATTAATAAAGTATCTATCTATCTATCTATTTATTTATATATCAATTGATCGATCGAAAGGTAACTTTAGAAATCAATCCTGATGATATCTGTGGTGTTATCATTTATAAGGCTTTAATGGGTCCTGAAGATGTCCTGCAGTCCTACCTTTGTCCAAAGGGTAGCATGTAAGCTAAGCTATGAAATAGCACAATGCTTGTGCTAGCAGCTAGTTTTGAATTTGTTCAGCTTGCTTTCTTGTTAAAATGAATTTTTGCTCAAACATTGATTAAAAAAATCCAACATTTCACCGAAGGTGTTCCTCTGTATCCAGCATCATGTGACAGTGTTTTGTCTACCGACCGAGCGCTACAAAATACGCTAACTCTTCCAGACCATATAACTATCTCATCATATCGAAGTGTGATATAGACATTTCTATATCACTATAACATTTTGGAATAGAATAAAAAACCAAGAAGTCCCCTTGCTGATTTCCTGTCCGGTGATTGCGCCACACTCAGACTTGCCCCTGCAGCTTGTGAATACATTTCTTTATTCCAGAGCACAACAACATGTCAATGTCCTTTCGGTCATTTCACTGAAATCCATTCATCTGTATTTTATTACACATATTAATTCAAGGTGCTTGATTGTACTCATCTAAGGTCACTTATTACATGTAAAACTGAGCTAAATGTGAAAAACAAAAGAGTAGTGTGTGTGTGTGTGTGTGTGTGTGTGTGTGTGTGTGTGTGTGTGTGTGTGTGTGTGTGTGAGAAAGAGAGAGAGAGAGAGAGAAATTACAGTATTTATCTTTAAGGTAATTTAAACCCGAATGCAGCTTCTAAAGGAAGCTGGCAGCATTATTATACATACAGAGAGGTGTGTGTGTGTGTGTGTGTGTGTGTGTGTGTGTGTGTGTGTGTGTGTGTGTGTGTGTGTGTGTGTGTGCGGACGAGAGTAAGGAACAGATACAGAGTGAGAGAGCAAGGCAGACAGTTAAAGTGTGAGACACAAAGAGAGACAAACTGATAAAAAAGAGACAAAGAAAGAGAAAGATGGTGATAGAGAAAAAGAAAGAGACAAAGAAAAAAAGAAAGAAAGACAGAGAAAGGAAACAAGAGAGGCAGAGAGAATAAGAGACAGACTGAGAGTCAAAGAGAAACGGAAAGACAGATACCAATTAAGACAAAAATACAGACAGAGAGAAAGAAAGATGGGTAAAGAGAAAGGCAAACAGAGAGAGAGAGAGACAGAAAGACAGAAGGATAGATAGACAAAGAAAGACAGAGGCTTACAGAGAAAGATGTAAAGATATAGGCAAAGAGAGAGGGAAAAGAAAGACAGGTACAGAGAAAGAGAAACAGAGAAAAATAGACAGATAGAGATACAAAGAGCGCAAAAAAGGGAAAGACAGTTAGGTACAGAGAGCACGAGAGAGAGAGAGAGAGAGACAAAGATACAGAGAAGAATGAGAAATAGGACCAAGACCAACAGACAAGACAGAAAGACAACAAGAAACTAAGAGAGAAATAGAGAGAGAATTAGGGAGATGAAAGAGAGCAGATAGAAGGTAGTCGAGCCACACAGTGTGGAATACAGATGGTTGTGTGTGTGTGTGTGTGTGTGTGTGTGTGTGTGTGTGTGTGTGTGTGTGTGTGTGTGTGTGTGTGTGTGTGTGTGTGTGTGTGTGTGAATATATTTAAATGGTATGTGTGTATGTGTAATATTGATAAAGTGCTGCGAGCGCTGTTCATCACAGTGGCGGCGTGCACGCGCCTGTCTGCTCTCCTCCTCATGTCGCAGACACGTGATCACATCTAGCGGGAAATGATTCCATCTCACCGCTCCGGCCCAGAGGGACCGTCCTCTCCACTCTGTCCTCATGTACACATTATTAACTACATAACTCTCTCTCTCTCTCTCTCTCTCTCTCTCTCTCTGTGTCTCTCTTTATCAATTCACTTCCACTTCAGCAGTTTTTATTGGCGTGAATGTTACAAATCACACCGCCGCTAAAGCACACAGACACTTAAACACACATACATCACCACACACACACACACACACACACACACACGGGCGGAACTCATCCCCAGCAGAATGAATAAACACGAGGAGAAGTGCGGAGGACAGTTTATCTCTCGTTCTGGCTCTGTTTTCATTCAGATATTTCGCAGTTATAAAATGGATCAATGGAAACGTTGAAGCAGATGTTTACACAAACGATAAAAGTTTCGTTCTTTCATTAAAATTCATTCCCCCACTTTTTCAGAAATCTTTCTTTATACAGACTTTCTCCTGTGCCCCCCCCTTCTGTCTTTGTTTCTTTTTCCTAACTTTCTTTTGCCGTATCTCTCTTTCTCTTTCTGAGAGCTGTCTCTCAGTTTCTGTGATGTCTTTGCTCTTTCTCTGTGTCTCTTCATGTCTCTACATTTCCTCCTCATGACCAGGTTGATGGTCTGGTGTTGTAAAGTGTAATATTGATGGTGGATTTTTAAAATTTTTTATATATATATATATATCTTTACTTATCCATTATGGTTTAAGGCATGATGATGATGGTGATGAAGAAGAGGAGGAGGAGGCGGTTGATGATGAGGAAGAGAATCAGAAGGAGAAGGAGGATGATGGATAATGATGATGAGAAGAAGCAAGAGGAGGATGATGATGTTAAGGAGGAGAAGAATGGTGAGAAGGAGGAGGAGGAGGAAGAGGATCAGAACGAGAATGAGGATGATGGATAATGATGATGAGAGGAAGCAAGTAGAGGATGATGATGATGATGAGCAGGAGTATAATGAAGAGTAGGAGAATTAAAAAAGAGGAGGAGGACGAGAAGGAGGAAGGAGATGGTGATAAGGACGATAGGAATGAGAATAAGAATTATGAGGTGGAGAAGTATAAGGAAAAAGGCAGATGAGGATGATAAGAAGAGAACAAAGATAGTAATGGTAAATGGCGTCATGACGATGATGATGAAAAGATGAAGGATGATGCTGGTGGTGAGGATAAGGATGATGATGATGTGGTTGACAATGATGATGATGATGACAATGTGATCGGAAAGCCAGGTTACTAACATCACATCACCCCCGGTGTGAGCTCGCACTCCTGAAAGAGCGACATCAAGCCAGCTGACAAGTTTATAAATTATATTTTGCTGCAGTTTGTTCCTTCCCCGAAGATAACAGCCTCAGATCTGCAGCTGTTTAGACCTAATGATGCGATGAAACACAAGCATACATATTATGATTGAATCAGTCATTTATTATGAATAATTTCTCCGAGGAGCAGGAGTCCAGCGCTAACAGGGGTCTCCTGGATCCAGCAGAACATTACCAGTACCATGTCTGGTTCCGTGCCGAGCTGCAAACAGTCCACCACGTGAGCGAGTGATTGTGTTTGTCTCTGATTAGAAGGCAGTCTGGTTCAGAGATTTGTGTGGAGGCTTGAAGCCTTTCCCAGCAGGTCATCTCCCACTGAGTACTCGTTTAGTTGTTTACAAACACTGTTTATTAAGCAACAATACAGTTTGTCTCATACAAAGCGATAATAATTATTTTCCTGCCAATCTTCTGCTCCACACTCCGGTCCAGTAGGTGGCGATATTGCACCGACCACATACTGTATGACATCAGAAGAAGAAGAAGAAGCAAAGCTGTGATAATTTTTAAATGAATCACCAGAATCATTTTAAAAGAATGAATCGATTCCGAATCGAAAACTGATCAGTCAATTCAACGAATTGAATCAACCTATAGAAGATGGATTAAGTTGTATTATCATGTCTCTCATAAAACTTGTTTAGGGATTAAAGTTCCTTCAGTCGGGTTCCAGAGAAACTGTATAAGGTGGTGATGATGATGATGATAATGATATTTGTGTTTTTTTTTGTTTTTTTGCATATCCCAGTAAGGAATCTGCGGTAAGAACGCAGGGTCAGTCACAATACAGATAGGGTTTTGGGCCCTCTAGGAAGTTAATATTGCACTATTGTAAGACGCATACTTGTTCCTGGTCAGACACACACACACACACACACACACACAGACTTTCAGTAGTGCAGTATTACCCCGTGTATAGTCTATAAAAATAAAAGAAAGGTTTTATCTGTACATTGGTCACAGCTCACTCTTTCAATGATATCTATACATTTCATACATTATAGGACCAGAAATCTGTCCGTATATCTGTATGTCTGTCCAGCCAATGTTGCCACAGTATCACGCAAAACTAGCTCAACAGAATTAAATTTCTGACTTTGCCAGTTCTTAGGTATTTGCCTAAAGTCAAATCTGTGCCAACATTAAACAAATATGTTGAGTAGAAGGGACGTTATGAGCTGTTTTTGTGCCAGATGACCTCATAGCTGCCGTCGCTTTTATGGACGAATATCGCGCTTCTGCCTTCGTAGTGGGCATGGCCATAAATGCGGAGAGTAAGCAGAACACACAGAAATGACCGTAATGCCCGTACGAAGTGCCCAAATCCTCATGAAACACAAGCAAACATGCAACACAGCATGGTTTACTCCAAAAAAAGTAGACAGATCATCGTATGTTTATTCTTCCTGTGGGAAATTTAAAACAAGTTTGTCTCATAAGTTTCGCAACCGTGGTGCTAATTAATGCTATGAGCTAATTAGTGTTATTATGCCACTACGAGATAAAACACGGGTCGTTAGAGCAAACATTTCCGCAGCAGTCTGATGTAAGTGCGTGTAAAATAACCGACCTGACAGTGTTGAGTCAAAAAACGTTGAGTAAAAGTGATGTCATGAACAGTTTTGTGCCGGATGTAATAATCTACTCTAATGATCTACAGGGAGCTCATTTGGCTGCAGACGAAAAAAAGTACAAGTTACCGTAAACGAGGCATAAGATACTCAACCTTACAAAGTTGTATTAATAAGTTAGGCAGAGAGTTGTGCTGTACAGAAAACCAGGCAGACATGTACGCGAGCTATAACCTGAAATAGTAATATCACTGATTACATTAAAGCTGCTTACAACAGCTTATTTTTAGCTTCAACCTTTTAACTACTGTATTTCTACAAACTCTGCAACCGGCAACAACGGATACTAATGCTAACAAGCTATACAGCCACCATCAGAGTGGCAACATTCTAATGCTCCAGAGATTCATCACTGTCAGGTCAGTAAAGATGTGTGTATGTCGATAAAGCTTAGTGTCGTGTCTTTTCGATGAAGTTACACAGTGCATTTACTGAGAGTGATTCATCTTTTCTGAAGCAAGGCTCTCTATTCATGGCACGGTCACGCAAAATAAGCTCAAAAAACACATTATTATACGATCGAAAACTCTTGAAGGTCAAGTATCTCTAAAGACCTACTTTAAATAAACCTTTTTCGAAACTGAATATACTGTACATACTGTACATGACGTTTTATTTTATTGAAAAGTAGTCGGTGAGACTTTATTGTAATTGTAGTTATACAACGCAATGTTATTTGTTAGCTCTCACAGAGCAGCAGCAAATAAAAAAAGATAATTATGGGAAAAATATGGAAATGTATACAAGGACATATACTGTACAGTCCGGTCCATAAATTGTGGAACAAAATTTTTGCCACTTGGCCTCTGTACACCACCACATTCATTTTGAAATGACCATGTTGAAAGTAAACAGCTATCAAATGCAAATGTAACACCACATCCAGGCATGCAACTGCTTGTTAGCCGTTTGTTCCATTATTTATAACCCCACACAATGTGTGTGTGTAATTCTTGAATGATTAATACCAAAAATTTTCCAACACATTAAATGAAATCTGAAAATTCAATGTAGTGGTGTGCAGAGGCCAATTGCTGAAAAACTTGTCTTTGTTTGAAATATAAATTATGATTTAATCATTAATTATTGACACATTTTAATTATTAGTATGAGTGTAAATACGGCTAAACAGACCAATTCGCCTCTTCTCTCCATATTTCCTGGTATTAAACCTAGTGTCTTTTACCGTTAACGACAGGGCGCGCTTTTGTGACTGATACAATAAATGAAAAAGGGAGCGGAAGCGGAGGGAAAAGGGATGGTTTTTCTTCAAGAAGCACACGGTGTCATGGTTAATGAAGTTGAGTGAGCCATATGGTGGAAAGGACAGCGTGTACTCAGTGGCGGTACAAATTTGAGTGCAAGAGTGGCAATTTAATTTTCTCCTACAAGACAGCTTTATTCATCCTGAGGAGATAACGAAGGCTCGGTTTATATTAGTCATAGCTAAACCAGAGTAGTTAGGTGTTATTTTATGAATGCAGTCAATGTGGCTCATGAGAAATTGTTTTTATTTATTTATTTATTTATTTGTTCTTATTAGATTAAATGGTGTTCTGAGAACATGTTGTTCCTGGATGAACTTTGAACAGTAGTTTTTCACTGGATATCAGACTATTAAGGAAGCCATCGATCACTAGGTTCGGGTTGAGTAATGGCACCTTTGCTCAGACCGGTATCTCATCCGTGAGATCAGATGTTCATGAAGATTATACTGAAGGTGAACTTTATGAGGTTGCTCGTGAAACAAACAAAAATATCTAAAAGTTTTGCTCATTTACTTGACAAAAAAAACCTTATATATTCAGATTTTTGCCACCGAAGGACACAAGAAACAGTCATACAACGTCTCTGAGAAATCAATAACAGGCAAGAATCTTCCTGTATGTGAAATACTGGATTCCTGGAAGTTCCACCAGTATGAATGATTTCTTTTGACAAAAAGAAGACATTTAATCATGTCGACCACAAGTATCTTTGTAATGTAATCAAAACTTGCACTGGTATCAGATACATTTCTATTTAAAATCAGATGTGGAGTTATTGGAGGAAGTATGCTAGTATCTTGTTTACAGGATCAGGATACTATGTGGTCTGAGTTTTTAAGAGTTTCAAGAGATTCGGTTTCAAGGGATACAAAGAACTCTCAGAGAATCTCTTCAGTTTGATGTGTTTCTTCCCCCCATGCAACTTAGCAGCTAATTAACAATCCTAAGCTAGGCAAGGTAAATGAGGAAGGTCACCACAGTTTCCAGGGAAGTGGTACTCCGTGATCTGGATTGAGAATGCAGTTTTTGAGACAGGCAGCAAAAAAAAAAAAATCAAAGCTTCAATGATCTGGTTCAATTCTGAGTTCGGGTTACTGTCTACATGGTGTTTCACTTGCTCTCACTGTGTTCTTTAGGAACGTTCTTTAAGAACTTATGAACAACTCTAACATTTTGATTTTGTTTCATGCACATTTTTTTTTTAACATTTCATACACATTTCCATAATTTTCTTTCAATTCTATAAAACTGATTTGCGACAAGTACTATTGTTAAACCACTATATAAATAAAATGTAATTCAATTGAACTTAATAGACACCCGTGATTGGCCCTGTTCACTCAGAGAGTGCAGGAATGACTGGGACAGGTCAAGGCTGTGGCATCAGTCGAAGTTGTAGAAATAATGCTTTTCTGTTGGTAGCAAGTGTTGGCTCTGTTTTTTTGACAGGCATTTGTTCTGAAAAAAAAAAAAAGTTGAATATAAACATATAAACAGTGAAAGTGGAGGAGGTCTGGGGTAACATGGTCGCCACCAGCCCGAGGCATAGACTGTTTTCACTGTTTTACAACCACCTTTGCAGCTGGTACAAGAAATACATGGAATGCTGATGATGTTCTTTCAACTATGACTTCTATTAGCTGTGCAGGAACAGTGAGGAGTGTGAGAGCCTGGGGGGATCACAGGTCTTTTGGCTGATTGGACCCTGCCAGTCCACTTTTAAGTAAGCCTAGTGGGACGAAACACAATAAATACCAACTTCTCTCATGGAATTACAGCTCAGTGCCTGGAAGCGTGTAAGCTGTTTTCAATCTCACGGATGTCTGACACATCTGCTGGGACGTAGCTCTGTGTGGTTGGGGGGGGATGCTATGCTGTTGTTTTGTAATCATAAAATTGAAGAAGAAGATGCCTTTATTTGTTACATATACAGCATAGTGAAATTTTTCCTTTACATATTCCAGCTTAGGAGGTTGGTGTCAGAACCAGAGAAAGACAGGGTTAATGGCAGTGGCATGTTGGTGGAGCTGGAGCTTGAACCACTGACCTTCTGATCAGTAACCCGAAGCCTTACCCTGCTGATCTACCACTGCCTAGTGCAGTTGTGAGCATTGTGCAAGAGCGAGGAGTTTTTGCATGATCTGTCTGGTGTTTTCAGTGTTGAGAAGAAGGTTACTGTGATTTCTCTACACAGACGACCTCAAGTCCTAGGAATTATTGTTTTATTTGTGCATGTGAAGGGGAAAAAGTGCAGTGTTGTGCAGTGGTGTGCTGTTTGTTCTTGATAACGAGTGTGGAGCTCTGAGACATTTCCTGACGTTGAACTGAAATCAGGTCCAGAACCACTAAAAGTCATTTTGTGTTGGCATCTTAGTCAGCATTCAGGCCTGTTGGATATCTAACAGGAAATCTGATATTATAATATTGTCATCATTTTTAAAATGTGTCAACTATATTGAGACTAGTGAAAAAAATCTAGTAATAGATAGATAGATACTGTACAACTTTAATGTCATGGCATTCAGCAACAAAATGCAAATGTTGGCATTGTACAACTTCTATGGTGCAGGTTAAATAAGTAGATTTGTACAGTAAACACAGTAAATATTACAGTAGGTATGATAGCCCAAAAGATATTTTTTTGTCTTTGATTTATGAAAAAGTAATACCTGCTTTTAGATATTATTAATGTACAAACTCAGTCTCTGTTCCAGAAATTACTTTCTTTCAGGGTTCAGTCATTCACACTCAGGTCATCAAATTCATCTCTTTGCATCGTCTCTATCCTGTGCTTCACACTATTAGGTAAAATCTGCATAAACTGCATATTAATTAAGATAAACACGTGTTATTTCAGGCGTGCAAAAGACATAGCCCACTGCATGGCCTGTAAATAAATCAGCTTGTAAGCCTTCTTGCTGTTTTTTTTTTTCTTTAGTAAATTAGAGTTTGATTAATATTATTGTAGAATGAGGACATGAGAAGCGTTTTTTTCTTTAGGCCATTCAGAAACAACGCTGCATGAAGGTGGATCTTTTGGCTGGAGTTCCATAAGCCAGGTGGTCCGAGTCTTTTGGCATGCACACCTTTCCCGAAGGCTGTTGGCAGACCCTGAACAAGTGTCCGATTGATAAACAGACAGCTGAGTTCTAGTGCAGGGACCTGCGTGGGACAAAGGGCGTGAACACACCGAGCGCACCTTGATCCTGTCCTTTTTGTTTGGAGAGCATGGTGCTCTATTTTACGCTTTTGCTCGATGCGCAGGAGTGGGCTAAAGAGCTTTCTCTTGCATTGAGCTTTTCATGTTTTGGCTCAAATACTTAGCAAGGCTGCCACATTCCTTTGGCATGTCTTCTCTGGTGTATTCTGTGTTTTTTTGTTGTTGTTGTTTTGTTGTTTCTTATTATGCCCTTTGGGTTGTCCATCCATCTGTCCATCTGTTTGTGTGTCTGTCTTATTAGATCTTAAAAACAAGTGGTAAGAGTTTTGTAGGATTTATAAGGATTTGTGTTTATTGTAACAGCACATGGACTATCTAGATTATGAAACTGATCCTGAACATGGTCAACGTCAAGTGTATTTATTAAAGGTCATATGAATTATACTGTTTTTAACAGGTTTTTTTATAAGCCTTAGAGCTCTCCAAAATGTGTGTTAATGTTCCAGCTGAAGTACAATCCTGCATCCTGGCTGCTTGATTTTTCTTTTTCTTTATAAACGTACTGTTTCAAACTCCCAAACATCCCTTTTTGGAAGTGATTTTCCAAACCAATCAGAATTCAGGGAGCAGAAACATCCATGTTCGGGACCTTATCAAGCTTTTTCCACAACATCAATACTTAGCGATATACAGGTTTGGTGGTTAGCACCTAACCGCTAGCCTTGCTTTATTTATTGTAGTTCTCAAAAATGGCCCCCAGATAATGGCAAAGCTGGGCAGAGATGGTTTATGAGGTCACAATAGGATGACCTTCAAGTCTTCTTGTTTTGTAGATGTTTGAGAAAAAACCCTTTATGTAAAGTAAATCTTTGTAGGAATTTATTTTCTAAACTTGAATTATTGTAATTTAGTTCATGTTTTGAATGAAACTAACACATGCCATGTTTCCCTTCCCTCTGTCATTCTTTCTCTGACTTTATCTTTCCCTCTTCCCTATAATTCTCTCTTTCTTTCTCTTTCTCTCTCTCTCTCTCTCTCTCTCTCTCTCTCTCCCTCTCAGGTGCAATAACCGTACACAGTGTGTGGTCGTCGCCGGCTCAGACGTCTTTCCCGATCCTTGCCCAGGAACGTACAAGTACCTGGAGATTCAGTATGAGTGTGTGCCATACAGTGAGTACACTTAGTGTGCGCGCTCACACACTCACACCCACACCCACTCACACACTCAAATGCTCACACACACGCACTTACAAGCACAGCATCATTCCCACCCCTCACACCCCTCGTCCAGTCACCGATGCGCACCACCCCTCCCATATCCTACCCAGACCCCACCTAACCCCTGAGGCAGTACCATTCACTTACACTCACTCAGTCAGTCACTCACTCACTCACTCGCTCACTCACACACACATACACACACATGCCTGCACACACAAACATGCACACACACACAGACACACTTGCACACACTCACAAGTGCACTCGCTCACTCGAACGCGCGTACCTGCACTCAAACACACACTCAGACGGACGGACGGACACCTTCTCCTCCTCTTGCTCTTTCTCTCTCTCTCTCTGCTTACACTTGCACACACTTACACACACCTAACACACTCAAACACATGCTCACATGCATTCACACCACTAAACCCTTTTTCTCCATCAACAGTGCAATGCTCCAGAAACTGAGGGGAGATTTTCACATTGGCAGGATGCTCCACCACACAAACACACACACACATACACACACACACACACACACACACACACACATGGAAATGTACACTTCTATATATGGAAGTTCTATATTTCAATATATGTAAATTTTTAAGGAAGAAATCAACAGCATTCTAAGTTACCGCTTTTGTTAGCCAGTTTATGTTAGCCAGTTAGCATTAACTTTTTTGTTAGAGTTAACCTGACAGGAATTTACATAAAATTCATAAAAGTGGATAATCTACACTCCTAACATGTGCTAGCTAGATAACATAGGCTTACCTAACCAGCTAGCAATACTATAAGCTAACTACATAATTTTCAAGAGGACCTTTAATATGTTTAGATTAGAGGACAGACATTTTCACTGCTAATGCTATAGCAGTGAAATATATAAGGGATTTAACTGGATGTGTAGACATGCTAGTAGTCATTTCACTGCTAATGCTCAATGCTTGCTAATATAAGCTAACCTGACAGGATTTAATTTTTAAATACTTTAAACTAACCCCATGAAAAAGAAATAAATAAAAGACCTTTAATATTTTAGATTACAGGGAAACCATTCACACTTTTAAATAAGTTGAATAATCTTCTATGCTAATGCTAGCTACTGTACAGTATGTAACCCAAGCCACACTGATAGGGTTTTTGAAGGGATTTAAGTGATAAACATAGACATGCTAATTGTCAAATCACTGCTATTGCTCAATCCTGGTAACATGCTAATCTGACAGGATCTCTGAGAGGAATTTAATTCAAATTAAAAAATGATTTCAATCTTTCCTGAGAGCTTGTTAAATTGATATTGTAGATGCCTAATCAAACATGAAAAAGCTAGTCTGACGGAACTGTTAATTCATTAAAATTTTAATGGAGGCTAGCTAGATAGTGTAAACTTTCCTGACAGGATCTTTGAGAGAAATTTATATTCATAAATTTTTGTTTTACACTATGACTATAATAACCATCAGGTTAACATTAATTCTGCTATCAGCTTTTTAAAATGGTTTTCTATAGTTGATCTACTCTTTACTGCTAAGCCTACCTAAAAAGAGAGACATACTTGTACATCTCTATACAGCATTCCTGTTTTTTGTTTTTGTCTTGTCCACATAAAAACTATTTGCAAAAACCTGAGTGAGCATGCTAGTACAGTGATAGCATTGCAAACTGTTATTTCTGATGTACAAAAAAAATCGGAAAAACACCAATTCAGATTCAGGAAAAAATGTGTTATAGTGCTGCTGGATTCAGGAACAGTGTAATGCCGATCTAACACTAATAAAAAATAAAGCAAATGTGTTTTTTTTATTATTATTATTATTATTATTATTATTATTATTATTATTATTATTATATAAATTACAATCCAGAGAATAACAAGCTAGTCAGTAGCTTCTAATCTTAGTGCACATTCAGCACATGTGTGTAAGCCCCCAGGGTAACATACATTTTTAACGTTTAACTTTAAGTTGCGGCCCTTGAGGCAGTTTTTTTTGTTTATTCGATTTTTCAACAGACTGACGGATGGAATTAAAACAAATTGAGAGAATATTACATTTTCAGAAATTTTCTTATGCACACATTAACAGACAAACACACACGCGCATAACACATTGTGGGGCGTGGCAAATATGAAAATCTCCTGTCAGGTGGTATCCCTTCCCCCTCATGTGTTCAGTGTTCCCAGCAGTTGGGTGCAGGTGGGAATGGAATGTGGGCGGGGCTTGGGAGGTCAGTACTGAAAAAATAAAAAGGATTATGGGATATTAACCATGTTCTACAATATACATGGGTCGGTTTCTCTGCTTTTTCCTCAGGGCACGAAGAAGAGATGATTGTGAAGACTTGCCTGCTCTAGTAATGCACCTTTTTTCCCTTTCATTCTCAAATCCTCTTTCCTATTCTCATCAATATCTTTTTGCTCTTTTACTTCCTTTCTCCGAGCTCACCTCACTTTTCTTTTTCCTGTAAACTCTTTGAACTCTGCTGTCTGTCGTTTGCTTTGCCGTTCCGTCCTTTTTCATTCCCTTGCCATTCTTCTTGATGAGTTTCTCTTAGTCTGTCCCTTTCTCCTTCCTTTCCTCCTCCTCCTCCTCCTCCTGCTCTCTGTCCCATCTTTGTCATGCTTTCATCCTGTCTCCTGCTGTCTCCTGTAGCTCTTTCGTTCCCTTCCTTCTGTTTCTTGCAGGTATTTGGGACGCGTCCAGAACGGGTTCACTTTCAGAAAAAAAGTTTGTCTCTTTCCATCTCTCTCTCACACACATTCACAGAAACACACACATACACATTTTAATTGTAAATACTGTTTTTTTCTGCAGCATGTTTTATGAGATCCCTCTGCTCTACAGTCTTAAAGCGCACACACCCACACACACACACACACACACACACACACACACATCAACACTCACAGAACATAGCTAATACAGTCAGAGAGATTCACCATCACGCTATCTCTCTTGTTCCGTTTTTACCGTATTTCGTATTTCTGCTCAACTTATATTTCTGGAGCGCACATTTGGATGAAGCTTCAGCATCTGAGAAGAGCATAAACTTCCCGAAGCAGCACATGAGCCGCACGTTTGGAAATCGCCGTACCGGATGAATAGTTTTGCCCCGTCGCTTCCTTTAGCTCATCATCCGTGTATTATTTTTCTCACTTGAAATAGAAGTGCGAGTAGGCGTGATTAACTATCTGCTGAACTTGCGTTTTTTTTTTTTTTTGGTGTTTCTTTTTTTTTTACTTTGTTTGTGGCATTAGAGCAGAGCAGAAGGACCCGATTCGGCGGTGATGAAAAGTTCTCCCTGTCTGAAATGACAAAGAAGGAGCCAATTACCGGAATCCTCAGTCAGTCTGTTGTCCCCGTGGGACGGACGCTGCTACCCTTCTCCCAGCACCACGTGCTCCAGCTTAGCGTGGGGCAATAAATAGAAACCAACCTCAATTAGATTCAGACGGCCACGCCGTTTCTATCCGGAAAAAAAAACAGGAATGTGAAAGATGCCCTAATTTTTTAATTAACGGTGGAGGGTGGATTCGTGCGAGCCTCTGCAGAGAGTTGTCGAGATTAATTGAATTTGCTGCAACTAATCGCTGTGTTCACGCCCAAGCCGTAATGCGGTCTTAAACATGTTTACTAGTGACCTGTTTTATGACTGGTATTATTATTTCCTTACATTGTTGTTTATTTATTTATTTACTGCATTTCATTTTAAAGTATGATTGTTTTTTAAAGCTCTGATCTAAATACTGATGATTTTTTTTATGTCAAGCAAGAATGTATTTATTTTCTTATTTATTATTTATTTCAATTATTGAGTCTGTTATTATATTAGTATCTGGGCCAATGAAACTATCAAAATGTTTAATAACAGTGGTAATAATAGTAATAATAATAATAATAATAGTAATAATAATAATAATAATAATAATAATGTTATAAGTTAATGATCATTTTTGTTATATAATTACTACGGCAGTAAAATTCTAGCTACTGACCCAGCAGGCTAAGTTAAGCCAGATATTTTAAGGTCACATGTTATACTCCCTAAAAACGTAATAGCTTAAAATTAACTGCTTTTTGCAGAGGTGCATTTTTCCAACCAATCAGAACAGCTCAGGGACCACTCATGTTTGGAACCTTATCAAGCAGTTCCCACTCACAATTTATTATTATTATTTGTTTTATTACATTTTTCTGATTGACCTAATTTAGTCATAGCCAATTCCTATCCGTTGTTAGGGCACTCCCCATCAAGGCTACGACCATTAACCAGAAAGGACAAAGGCCTACTCCAAGACATTTTAATGTTGCTCGCGCACTGTAGGGAGCAGCATAACACACTCTAAGGAAAGTGCTATCCGCTCCTTTTGCTTGTGTGATTGGCCCATGATTGGCTCGCATTGTGATGTATGCGAGATTGGAGTGCCAACCACCCCCCCCAAGAGATCTCAGCCAATTAGCTCCCTCTAGTTTCCCTGACTGCGGGAAGCTACAGCATCACTGGGGATGCGAACCTTCAATCTCTGGATAGTATGTCAAGCTATGAGAGAACCCACATTTGTAAATAACGTAATCAAAGAAAAAAAATGTGAAAAGATGTAAGAGTGAAGAAGTCTATATCACTAACTGCTAATGGCTAACCATTATAAGTTTGGTTAAGAGCTAAATAAGGCTAGTTTAGATGTTATGCACTAGCCAATCCTTATTTACTGTAGCTCTTACTGAACTGAGCTTTGATGACTAGAAAGTGGATTTCACCCCGTTAACTTAGCTAAACCTAAACAATCCCATTGGTGTTTTAATAAATTTTCAGACGTTAGCTTCTTCATGCAAATTGTCTGTGTACATGTGACAAATGCATTATTTTATTTATTAGCTATGCAGCAAACTAGCCGGTTAGCTGGTTTAGTGTAAACTAAATGTAAATATGTAATTATGTAGTCATTGGATTCTCTGTGGTGTAAAAGCACAGTAGAACATATCAGGAATACAATAGTTTAACCAGGGTCACTCAGAAAAAGTCCTGGGGTCAAGACGACGTTAGTATACTTTATAATTTGCATATTCATGTATATTCATAAATCATACAGTAAATCAGATTTGTTAGGAGGGAAAAGGCGTAGTGTTAAAGATATTTTTATATCTTGCCATAGTTGGTGGTTAGCACAGTAGTCATGAGGGTTCATTCCTGCCTGTGCTTGATGGGTTTCCTCTGTGTTCTCTGATCTACTCCCACAGACCAAAGACATGCAAATTAGGCTAAGTGGTGTTACCAAATTGCCAAATCGTAGTGTGTGTGCCCTGCGATGGATTTGCACCCAGTACTCAGTTTATGGGCACAAACACACACACACACACAGACACACACACACACACTAACAGAATTACTGCCCTGTCAGAAACCTCTCTAATCGTACTTGCTTTTTCCCCCTTTTAAGTATTTCACGGAAATGTGACGTTGCATTGTCGTTAAACCCCTAACTTAATAGTTTGTTGCACAACCTTTTGAGGCAATCACTGCAATCAAACGATTCCTGTAACGGTCACTGAGACTTCTGCACCTCTCTGCAGGTATTTTGGCCCACTCCTCATGAGCAAGCTGCTCCAGTTGTTTCCGGTTTGAAGGGTGCCTTTTCCAGACAGCATGTTTCAGCTCCTTCCAAAGATGCTCAATAGGATTGAGGTCAGGGCTCATAGAAGGCCACTTTAGAATAGTCCAATGTTTTCCTCTTAGCCATTCTTGGGTGTTTTTAGCTGTGTGTTTTGGGTCATTGTCCTGTTGCAAGACCCATGACCTGCGACTGAGACCCAGCTTTCTGACACTGGCCAGCACATTTCTCTCTAGAATCCCTTGATAGTCTTGAGATTTCATTGTACCCTTCACAGATTCAAGACACCCTGTGCCAGATGCAGCAAAGCAGCCCCAGAACATAACAGAGCCTCCTCCATGTTTCACAGTAGGAACAGTGTTCTTTTCTTGATATGCTTCATTTTTCCGTCTGTGAACATAGAGCTGATGTGCCCTGGCAAAAAGTTCCATTTTTGTCTCATCTGTCCATAGGACATTCTCCCAGAAGCTTTGTGGCTTGTCAACATGAATGTTGACAAGCCACAAGAATGGCTAAGAGGAAAACATTGGACTATTCTAAAGTGGCCTTCTATGACAAACTATTAAGTTAGGGGTACCATCATTTTTGTCCAGGCCTGTTCCATGAGTTTATTTTTTTAAATAATTCTGTTGAAGCATTGTTGAAAAGCAATGTCTGACTTTCATTGGTTAACATTCATAGAATTTTTTAAAAATTATTACTTTTGTCAGATTAAAGTTATTTATGTGACCATTGTGAGTTTTTCTTTCATTGACCGAAGGGTACCAACAATTTTGTCCACGTGTGTATTTAGTTTGTTAACCAGTTTAATGTTAAATGTTCAGGTTTACTAAAAAATGTGCGTTTCTGATTCTAGTTTCGACAGCTCATAATTGTCTATGGAAGGAGACTCCAGTGTTTAATTTTTCTAGAGGTGAAGGAACAAGCGTTCATACTGTAGCTGCTGTAATCTTCCAAAGTTTAACGTAGCTCGAAATGGATAAAAACACAACATGTTCCTAAATATTTTTAATAAATTAAATAGCATGATCCTTGGAAAACTGCTCTGGTTTCCAAGGATTGAAACAGACGTGCTGCTAAAGAAAACTATTTGATCATCTTGTGCTAGAGTTAGGTGTGCTCCTGGCGGTGATTATTTTCCGAAAGCAGCATGACTGGGAGTGTTTCGTTCCTGACTTGCAGAACGAAACAAATATGAACTCTTATATGAAAATAGGAATCCACCAAAATAAGGCTAGGCAGAATGGTTGTTGTGTGTGTGTGCGCGTGTGTGTACTGTATGTGCATGTGCCTGTGTGTGTTTGTTTGCATGTTCTGCCGCAGCGCCCATGTTAACATCGGCTTCAGACTAGGAAGTGACAGGACAGGCAAACTTTCCGAGGTTTTCTTTACAATCCGTCTCTCTCTCTCTCTCTCTCTCTCTCTCTCTCTCTCTCTCTGTCTCTCTCTCTCTCTCTCTCACACACACACACACACGCTGCTGGCGCTGACATTAATACATTTCAAACAGTCACGCTCTGCCAGCGGCAATCATGCTCTCTGGACCTTATGTTCCTCAGAAAAGAGACAGCTCCTCTGTAAACACACACGCATAACCACACACACACTTATTCTCCCTGCATGTCGCAGCACAATCAGAGACAGTCCTGTCCCTGTCCCTGTTCTGTCTCTGTCCATAATAACTCCTGTGTTATAAACGTATCGGCCACACGTACAGTATAGACACGTAATGTAGACTCGTGCAGGAGCTCGGACAGCTCCTGCCGTTTTTCCACTGACAGCCCCGCCACAGCGCTGAGCCTCGCTCTCTAGTCGCAAAGAACATGTACCAAGGTATGCTTAAAAAAAAAAAAAAAAAAAAAAACGCTTCCATGTACGTATATACTCTCCAGGTTTCTGCTTTAATTAGGTGACTAATAATACACGTTATACCCAGTTTCCTCCCAATTTAGTCACAGCCAATTCCCACCTGCTATCAGCTGGCCATGAGCGTGAAGGCTAATACGTGCTCCTTCCAACACACCTTCCATTCAATTCAATTCATTAACGTGATTACTCAAGCAATCTAACAGTACGGTTCTTCTAAAGTTTCATTTCTTATTCCCTTTATTCATCTTTATTTCACCCTTTTCCCGGTGCCACTTGGACGTAAAGGACCACAGCAACTCTCAGATGTTCATTCTGATCCCGTCTAGAGCTTCCTGTTCCTTCATCAGCCGCTCTTTTTCTCTCAACTTGTACAAACCACTTGTAAATGTTACAGCTTCATGTCTCACACTGGAGACTCCTTCCATAATTAATGACATGTTACACATCTCCTTAATAATAATAATAATAAAAGCATTTATTTTTTAATCAGAAGGTCATATTATTATAGACCAGATACGATAATGTGTTAGAACAAGAATATTAGCATAAACCTTCTGACCAATCAGAATTCAGATCTGTGATCATTTATTCTGGTATAAATACTGAAATGTTCAGGGTGGTTAAAGCGAGCTGTTGAGTAAGCAGTGCGATCTAAAGAAGGAGGAGGAGGGAAATCCTAAACCGCCTGTTCCTCCAGCTCCACCGGGAGCACACCCGAGCCGCGTGCCGAGCCCATTAGTCACCGTAAAGCCATTAGATTATTAGTTTAGAAAATGTGGGAGACACTTTAGAGTCCAGTGGGAAATGTCCTTGTTTGTCTCCGGCTTCAGGTTACCATGACTCCGATACTACAACAACCTGCCGGGCGAGGCGTACACGCTGCACTCACCATATCCCGGCTTCTTTACTCCTTTAACGTTCACTTTTCTCTTCTCGCTCCCGATTAACGTGCGACACGTAAAGAGTGTATTAAACCGCATTGATGTTTAAAGCAGGGGATGAGTTTAATTCCCAGAGAGACCATGTTGAGCGTTTAAGTGAGATCTTTAACCTTGTACTCTGCTTAGACTGTATTATATTTCACTTAAGCTGTATTTGTTTTTGTTTTTTTCTTTTTTCGTTTAGTACAGTGGCCCTTAAGGACAAAACACTAACAAATAAAAAAAAAAAAGACAACAGCAGAAACAAAAACAGAATGAATGTGAAAAACAACATAACTTAAAATGAAAAAGCGGAATGTGCCCCCCTACTAAACAAATAATAAATATGGGTTGCGATTTTAATAATAATAATTAATAATAAAAAGTTAGTCCCCTACATACGAACATTCGATTTATGAACTTTGAAAGATATGAGCAATGTGCGCAAAGTGAAAAGCGTGCATGTTTACTCGCGGAAGTTAGATCACTATCCTGCGTCTATCATCACGTGCGAGCCATGTGCATCCCAGGATGTCAAAAAAACAAGCGATGTAGCCAGTACTGCTAAGAAAGGGCTAAGCAATAACGATGGAGACAGAAGTTAAAATAATTCAGAGAATACAGCGAGGTGAAAAGATGGCAGACATTGCTAGTTTTTTAACATGAATCGTTCAAGATCATGGAACCTGTTAGTTTTATACAGTTTGTAGCACATTGTGTTAGTATCCGAGTACCTAGACAATGTTTGTTGGACTTACGAACAAATTGGACTTACGAACGAGCTCTCGGAATGGAACTCATTCTCATATGCCGGGGACTTACTGTATTATTAATAATAACATCAATAGGAAATTAAATCCTGACTAGTTGTTGCTCACACATTTGACTGTCTTTTAATTTTTTTATTTGTTTGTTTGTTTATTTGTTTATTACTGTTTATTCTATTTTATATTAAATATATTATTTATTTATTTTTTGTACCATTTTTATTATATATTCATAAAGTTATTCATTCACTTTTTGTGACTTTCTTGTATTTATATTATATTATATTATTTTCCATTTTCTATTTATTTATCTTTAACATTTTATTAAGTCCTTGAGCTGTTTCTCATGACTGTTTAGGTGTTTTTAATTGTACTGTCATGTTTTATTTGTGCATTATTAAATAATTTGTAAGCTGTTTTGACTTTTTTATTATATTATATTGCCTTAAATGTTGTTATATTATTTAGTACCAATCTCAGAAGCTAATGCAGTAATTGGATGATTTATGCATGTGTTTATTTTATTTCATGCTCTAATTATTTTTTTATTATTATATGAGATTAATTATTGAAATGTAATTATTCCTCGTTATTCGCAGCACACAGTCGGAGTATTAATTATAAAAGGTGCTACACTAATAAATTTGACTCGACTGTTCGGCCCGAGAGCGCTGCGAGTTATTTTGAGCGGGTCTCTTCATCACCTCGTATACACACACGCGCACGCACACACACGCACGCACACACACGCAGACACACAGCGAGGACGGGCTGCGTCTCACACCGCTCGGCATTCCGCTTCAGAAGTTATTAATATGCATTAATGCGGCGTTATTAGCGGATCTTATAAACCTGCACGTGACAAGCATGAACGATTTGCTGCTGATTTCCTTCTCTATGTGATAGAGAGGTGAAGGAGAGGGGATGGAAAATAAAACGAGGCTCTCTGCTGTGGCACACACACACACACACACACACACACACACTCATGCAGACCTGTCTGCTTCTCCTCCTCAGGTGCAAGGTGCTGCTGCTGCTGCTGCTGATGATGTGTGTGGGTGTGTGTGTGGTTGGGACGTGTTGCAGTGTGTGTTCATTAGTGAGTCTCGTTATCCTCTGAGTAATTGATGGCTTTGGATAGACTGCTAGGTTGAGGGGGCACAAGGACACAGAAATAAAGCTCCTTACATACACACACAAACACACACACACACACACACACACACACACACACACACACACACACACACACACACACACACACACACAGACATTCTTAACAGCCTTATCCAGGCCTACATGTGTGTGTGTGTCCCAGTGTTACTACAGTGTGTGTGTGTGTGTGTGTGTGTCTGTGTCTGTGTCTGTGTCTGTGTTATTTTTTCCAGAGCAGATGGAAGACTAAGAGGCGACGGTTGAAGAAAATAACAGTTCTCTCTCTCTCTCTCTCTCTCTCTCTCTCTCTCTCTTGTTTCTATTTCTTCTTCTTCTCTTTCTCTCCCTCACTCTCTCTCACTCTCTCCTGACTTTGTTCGTCTCCGTCACAGCTCCTGCCAGAGCCTCGTTAGTCGCATATGTTCATCATTTGCACTCTTGCTCGATTGTGGCTTTTTCTCTCTTCCTACTTTACACTTTTCTCTCCACATGATGCCTGGTTCTCTCTCTCTCTCTCTCTGCCATTTCTATTCCCCCTTTTCCTCTCATCTTCTGTTCCTAAAGTCTCAGAGGCACAGAAAGACTGTTACAATACTTAAAGAGGAAATCACAAATAATTAGCAAGTTTAAGGAAATAAGTGTGTGTGTGTGTGTGTGTGTATACAAAAGCAAGAGTCTCTTTTTTCTGTTGTCGCTATTTTCCTTTCTATCTTTATCTCTTTCCTCTGTTTCTCTCTTTGTATTTTCCTCTGTCTCTTTTGTCCCTCCCTGTGCATGTCCTTCTTTTACTTTCATTCTTTCTCTCTCGTTCTGTTTCTGCTGTCACTGTTGTTCTGTTTCCCTTTCCTTGTATCTGTCTGCGTGTCTGTCTCTCTCTGTCTCTTTCTCTCTTTGTCTCTCTCGATGCCTGAAGGTGAAACATTGTGTGTGTGTGTGTGTGTGTGTGTGTGTGTGTGTGTGTGTGTGTGTGTGTGTGTGTGTGTGTGTGTGTGTGTGTGTGTGTTTAAACCAGGTCGTGCTGAAAAATAGCACAGAGTTCTCAGAGCTTCATCAGGATCCCATATACATAACTAACTAGATGGAGAGAGAGAGAGAGAGAGAGAGTATGGTGTATGGTCACACCACATTCATACACACTAATGGATTGACAACATCAGGAAAGTCCTTTTCTCCGTCACAGAAACTTGCTTTAAATGCTTAACGAGCTACTCGTCATTAAAAGTGATGAATCATTAAACCTGATATAAAATGACTCCTGAATCACACAGCATTGAAACTCAGATTCTTAACGTCTGATAATGATCTCATCACTGTCTTTATAAGATTTATCATATCGTCAAATATCGAATCGTTTCGTCCCAGATTCACCGGTATCGCCAAATAGCAGATCATCCTTAAGACTCGAATCTGATTCAGTGGCGTCATCAAATATCGACTCGTTATCTTAAGAATCGTACCGTATCAGATTCAATTGTATCAAATCATTATTTCAAGAATTCAGATTTAATCGTATCATGGCCTTATTAAAGGAAATCGTACCGCGTGGAAGCCTGAGGTTTAAACACGACGTCAGCAAGTCGGCTCACCAGAGGTGTGTAGAGTAGCCAAAAAAATCAAGAGTAGCTGTAAGAGTAAGAGTAGCTGTACTTTAAAATAATATTTTAAAGTCAGACAAAATGCTAAAATAATGTACAAATTGTGACATTTCCAAATAATAAAATAAATTAATAAAACTTATTATTCTTTACAAAATAGAAAATTAAGGTACACGAAACACAAATTTCCTAATATCTCTTTTTTCACAATATAAAGCTTTTGAAATAAATCCTTACTGTAGGTAACATATGTATGTTTGAACAGTGTAGACTACAGTATTTCCTGTGTAAGATATACTGTATATTCAGTCACCCTGCAAATGACTCAGCAGAAAATAACATTAGAACATGTGTACAAGAGTCTCACTTAACCATAAACTGTGTCCAGCAGAACAAATGTAACAAAATTCTATATTTTAGCTTCTAGTTTATTTGCTAATTACAGTATATATGTTAAGATTGCAACATTAAATAAAACAGCTAAACTAACCGCGACATGTTTGCTTCACTGTCTATCACTGCAGAAGACATTTGACTCTATGCAGTTATTGATATTGCGGCTGATTGGTCAAACAGAGTCATGTGATTATTGCTGCTACGTCTGATTGGTGACACACAGTCATGTGTTAGATCCACTGGCTGCATTTCTCTGGCAAACACAAAGAATATCTGAAGTGTCGAATAAATGGTTAGAAAAGTAACAAGTCGAGTGTAATGCTAAACATCCTTTGACTTCTGATCAGCTTTATAAATCTGTGTGAGTTTGTCATCCATGCAGCTTCACACACACGCACACACACACACACACACACACACATTCTGTTTCCTCTCCTTCGTCTTCTTCACACAATCAGTGTGACACATGATGACATCACGGTCTCCACGGTGCACGTGCTGCACCGCACGCCCGTCACGTGCCACTCTTTCCTTCTCTTGCTTTTTCATCTCTCTTACTTTCACACACACACACACGCACACCAGTCACTTGTTAGCAGGAGATTTCCTGCCATGAGTACTGCTATCACCCTAGTACAGCCAAATCACACACACACACACACACACACCAGATGCATAGTCAAATGTGATAGAAAGACAACCTGTCACTCACTGTCACACTGTCTCTCTCTCTTTCTCTCTCTCTCTCACACACACACACACACACCTTCCTGTCTCTCACTCCTCACATTATTTTATTTCTTCTTCCAAATCACACTACACAGACATGCAAGAAGTAAACAGACCTCCATAGTTTTCTCACAAAATCCCTGCACCAGAATGTGTTAAGTGTTTGAGCGAGTACGATTTAGCAGTTAATGCATTATTAATACTTTGACTGTAAAAGCTTAAGAGCAGCGACTCACCTCAGCAGATCTTTGATCAGCTATTCCTTTCTGCAATAGGAGAGGAAATGCATTGAGGGAAATGTAAATTTTTAAATGTAAAAATGTGGGGTTTTATTCAATTTGCAATTTTGAATAAAATGTATAAATTAAACATAAAAGTTAAACAGGATGTGCAGAATGTGCAATATAGTAAAATATTGCTTAGATATGTAGAAGTACACGGAACTTTGATGGCCTTGTACATTTCCTTGTATTCCTTATCTTTAAATGCGAACAAAAATCTTTAATCAATCTTTAATAAATATTCATTTGCACGCTGCTGATCTGTAAAAAACTGTTCTCACTCAGTTCATGTATTTTACAGTACACGCCCTCACCATCAGACTGCTGCGGATAACGACCCTGTTTGGTCTCATACCAGACACTACTAGAGTCATTTATCATTTATATTATAGTATTTAAGAATTATAATATTTCTGTAAGAAAATGAAACTTGTAACATTAAAGCTCTAAGAGATCCGGCGACTAGAGATACATACATTGTGTGTGGGAAGCTGTTGTGTTCGTCCCAATCTCCGATCAGAATTCTAAACCCAGTATGAAACTTAAAGGACCATGGTTGTGGTCGAACGTTGTGCCAATGATTGTTAATCAGTATAAAAACGACCAATGTTTTGTCTCATAGTGGCGCTTCACGTTATTGCTTTTTATTATCGCCGCGGTTTCGAAACATATGAGACAAACTGGTTTAAACTTTCCAAAGGAAGAATAGACATCTACTGTATTGATCTGTTCTTTTACCTTCAAAGTTTCAGGACTGGTTGTCCATATTCATAAAGCTTCTTAGGACTAAAAGTTGTTCCTAGTGACGAAATTCTAAGAAAATTCTTAGGATTATGACATTTTCTTAGAATTTCCCCTTAAATTTAGGACTAAATCTTAGTAAAGATAAAAATGATTCACAAAACATCTTAGCCCTAAAAACAGCCCCTAAGGTAAAAATTGTTAAGAGTAGAGAGGAGGACTTTTAAAAGGCTTAAGAGTTTCTATAGCAGAGGACAAAATGGCATAAGGAAGAAATATTGAATGTAAAGGCAAAGCTAAAAGTAAACACTCCTTCTCTTTCCAATTTGGTTTTCTTGTTCTTTTACTTCCTTCCATCTCTCTTGGATTGTTGACTACATACCATCCAAAATTGCAACTTAAATAGGCTGTCCTGTAATCATGCAAATTGGTAAAAGGTGAGCCATTTTGCTCCCATCAATCTGAAATGGATTACAAGTAATAAAATCAGTATGATAAATTAATGTAAGAACTTAAATATAGTAAATACTGTGTGGAAATTGTAATTTTGTTATACACAACTTCACTGTCTATTTTATTATCATACTGTATATTCTATTTTCACATTGATTTTAGGACCTTTACAGATTTTTTTTAGCAATCAATCACAGTCCTTCAATTGCTGCATCATCCCTAGCAACGGGGGCAACCACACCTCCTCACTAAGATAAAGCTTTTTGTACTTTCCTTACTCAGAGTTGCTCTGAAAAGTTTCACTATATCACTTTTAATCTAGGACTCCCAGCTAGGACTTTTTAAGCTAAGATAGGAGCTCTATGAGAGAATTCTAAGAGGCTTTGTGAATACGAGCTCTGATCTTTAGGACTGTGTCCATACTGTTTTTTGAAAGTGATCAGATTGGATTTTGCTTTCTTTGGACTAACAAATTGCCTAACTTTACTAACAAATTTACAAATTTACTAACAACCTATCTGCGATGGTTGCTGTGGTAACACCGTGAGAGGCTCCTATTTAGCACGAGATTTCCTATTTCTGTACGCTCCCTCTAACTTTGCCTGTGCTGATGCATCCTCCCAAAGTGCTATCAGACATTTCACTTGTCTGTTCAGGGACTTTAGTTCTCCATATCCATATTGCGGTTAAGCCAGACGCTTGTCCTGAAAACACGATTAATTTAGCTGCACAGAAAAGTTCAAGGGCACGACTTTAACATACTTAACGGTAATAGCACACAAAGAGGAAAAAGACTCTCTTTGACCTCCGACAGCATAGCAACTTAAGTTTCTACAAATTAAAAAAAAAAATTTTATCTCCATTTCTTTCATCACCTCCCAGATTGTTTTTTCAACCATGGATTCATGTCCATACCACGTGATCATGTGGACTTGCGCATCGGCCCACAAGTGATGGAACATCCAATTCGAGCAGATAGAGCATTGAGACTGAAACTGATTTCAAACCACCTCTGGAAGTGGTTCCGTTTGGATTACTGGAAAACTGTTCAAACTACATGAAAGCAATCCGATTCCAAACTAATTCCAATCTGGATATGATTAAAAGCAGCTGATTTGGGTGCGTACATTTTATCATGAAATTATAGGAGTCTATTTACTTCTTGTTTCTCAGTGCATAGAAGGGAATACATCGGAAACAGAAGAAGGTTGAGAAAACATTTACACTTAAGAAGAATTTGATTTTGATTGAGAGCAAAAGATCGACTGATTACAAAATTTTATAAACAAAATTTTTATGAGATTGTATTTGAAATGTTGTGTTTGGGTCGAGCATTCAACCTTATCTCAATGGTGAATGTCATTGCAACAGGATTTAATTTTAGAGAGAGAGAGAGATGCTTGAATGAAAGCCATTATTTTAATCCTTCATTCTTTTTAATTTACTCCTACACTATCTATCTATCTATCTATCTATCTATCTATCTATCTATCTATCTATCTATCTATCTATCTATCTATCTATTTTCCTGTCTCTGTCTGTCTGTCTCTGTCTCTCTCTGTCTGTCTGTCTGTCTGTCATTCTTTTCCCTTACAGCTGCAGTGGAGCTTTACACATCTCCTTTCCCAGTTTTCTCTCCCTCACAGGGCTCGGAGCTGGCGAAGACGAACGTAAGGGGCGGAGGGACCGATGGAGGGAGGGAGGGAGGTAGGGAGAGGGGGACGATGATGGAGGGAACGGAGTGGGGGTGGGCGGGGGGTGGTGGTTTGAGTGCGGAATCCTTCAGTGTGTACAGAAAAGAAGGAAGACGCTTCAGAGCAGGACGGGGTTATTGAAACAGAGTTAAAAGCAGTCGAGGCCATTCTCCCTCCTCATTTTTCACCTGAGTCATCCTTTCTCTAAAGAGCCAACAGCACACATTCTCTCACAGTCTCACTCACACACACATTCTCTTTCTCTCCCTTACACTCTCAGACATACCCACACACATTTACACACACTTGTGCATATATACACACACACACATTCTCAGACACAAAATAAGATGATTTGTAGACAAGAGAGAAAGGACAACCTTTTATTGAATCTCAATTTTCTCTTTTTTTCCTGCACCTGTTTTTTTTCCTTTTTTTCTTTCGATCTTCTCTTCTGTCCTCTTCCTCTCTCTCTCTCTCTCTCTCTCTCTCTATCTCTTTCTTTCCCTCTAATTCTGTCTCTTTTGTTCTGTTTTTATCTCTCTCTTTCTCCGTTTTTTTCTGATGCTTGAATAGAAGTGGATCAAAAAGGTAAAGACCACAATGAACATAAAATCCACAGATCCCCCTCTCCTCCTCTCATTCCCCCTCTCCTCCTCTCCTTCCTATCCTCTCCTCTCCTAACCCAGCACCTCGTGTAGTGGTCATGTTCGATGTTCACTTCCTCGCCCTATACCTTTTTGTTCTTCCTTCTCTTTTCTTCTTTCTTTCTTTCTTTCTTTCTTTCTTTCTTTATTCTAGCTCCTTTCCTGCTCCCAAATATCGCTCTGGTGCTCCAGCAGCCTATCCGCCCCTGTCCTGTTCCTGATTTAGGATTGGGTATTGTGCTCTCGAGTGCCGTTATTAGGTGCCGGTATCCAAGAGCCTGTGTCTTATGCAGAAGGTGCGGGTACGTGCGAGCGAATGGGAAATCAGTAAACAGGGTACACATAAACACAGTAATAAAAAATTAACACAGAACAGGTGAGCAACAAATCAATACCACGTTGGCGTCAGAGACAGTAGTGAAGAAAAAAAATTAACTCAACTTTTGCTCTTGGCTTCATGGAAACCATGACATGAAAGGAGCCAAAATCTCCCATTATTAATTTCTCACTCACCCATCATCTATACTGCATAATTGTGTATACAGGGTGCGTGGGGCCTGGAGCCTATGCCAGGAGACTTATAGTATGAGGCGGGGTACACTCTGGACAAGGTGCCAATCCATCACAGGGCGCTTATTCACACACTACAAGCAATTTGAGAGTGCTAGTCAGCCTAATCTGCGTGCTTTTGGACTCTGGAGTACCCTGAGGAAACCCACCAAGCATAGGAGAACAAGCAAGCTCCATGCATACACAGATCCAAGATGGGAATCGAACCTGGTCCCTGGAGGTGCAAGGCGACAGTGCTAACCACTAAGCCAACATGCCACCTTATTCATTTATCTTTTTTAAATTTTATATTTATAACTTTCACCAACTTCTATTAGTGATTGCTATACTGTACTTGATCATCGAGCCTGCAGTTTATGATTTGGCACTTCCTAATGCAACTCTCTAGGAACCAAGCCCTGGCCACAGTGATGAGAGAAACTAATTCAAGCCAGGTTATTTCCTCTAATAAATGTAGTCTTGTAGTATCCAACAGCTCTTTCTTATCTGTTGGATACCATAAGGAAGGTGAAGACTAACCGACCAATCACGATTCCACAGGGCGGGACTGAAGACCAAGAGGAAAGTGCTATCCACCCTCTCCTACATATATAAGCATGATCGACTGTTGTCGATTGACAGGGGAGAGCTATAGTATGCCTTTGGTACTCAGAGAGGACGTTCAGTTTAGCCCTCTTGGACTCCTGTAGCATTGGTGTTGTGCTCTTGAGGTTTGAGGATGCTGCGAAAGTTTGCATCTTTCACTAAAAGAAAGTGAAAGATAGAAGCTCGATCTCGGTTTATCTCAATAACGGACAAAGCTTTGACATAACATAAGTTTTGACATTTTGAGTTTGTCAATTGTTGATAAATCGAGATCAATATTCTCTTACTTTCCTTTAGCGAAAGATACGACCTTTCGCAAGCATCCTCAAGCCTGCATGCAGTCACCTTTTAGAAGACGCTAGCTACTTGTGAATAACATCGCAAGGACAAGCCATAACAGCTTGAAGCTGAAATCTCGAGCAACTTTTTTGACGATTCTTTTTACGATTCTAGAAATGTTTGGTACTATCTAACTAGCCCGTAACACATTATTCCATTATATTGGCTAACTTCCTCGTTCATATCGAAGTCAAAGTACTGCGGGGTGCCATTTGGGACAGGTCCTTCCTCTCTCTCTCTCTCTCTCTCTCTCTCTCTCTCTCTCTCTCTCTCTATCTGTTTGTTTCTTCCTTGCTTTTGTTTTTCTTTCCTCTTCTAACCAGTACTCTGCAATCCTTCTAGATGGCTCTCCTTGTTTCGGATGACGGCAAACACACACACGACTAACCTACACACAGTACAGACCCGCAGGCACACACCTGTACACGCAAACTTCACGGAAGACCTCCAGACACTCTTGCTTTCTCTCTCTCTCTCTCTCTCTCTCTCTCTCTCTCTTTCTCTCTCACACACACACACTCTCTCTCTCACACACACACGCACACCCTCGTATGACTTTGTGCTCAGTGACAGGAGTCTCCGCTGTGTTCCATCAGGTCATTTCTCCTTGCAGCGTTGAGTCATACTTCATATCGCTTTCCTGACACGTCCTCCTCCCCTCCTCCACCTCCCTCCCGTCCCATCCTCTATGATTTATTCATTCCTCTATTGTTTGCAGTTAATTTCCAAATCCAGATCCGAAGCAACTCCTCTCTCCACCATACGTACAAGATAATCTCTCAAATACGCCCCCACCTTCAACCCCTACACATACACACCCTGATGCCCACCACCTCCTACCCTTCCTGTCCCCGTCTCGTTCACACCCCCCACATTTGTTTTTGATGTTTCCTTCTTTCAGGATGCTCTTTAAATATCGTGTGTGTGTGTGTGTGTGTGTTGTGCAAGTGTTGTGTCTGATTAGTTGTGTGACGCGCCGACGTTCTGCCCTCCACCCGTGGCGCGTGGCACTCTCTTCTCCCATTTTCAGGTGCCTCAGTGTCTGCTTTCTCTCTCATGTTTAAAAGCCTACCATCCACCATCCCCCCCCTCCCCCACCTCCTCCCTTTCCCTCCTCCTGATTGGTCGATAGCCCTCCCCTACTTCTCTCTCTCTCTCTCCCTCTCTCTCTCTATCTCTCTCTCACACACATTCTCATTACATGCAGGTTTTCAGAGTCTCCCTCAGACTACATCATCCTCACCTTCCTTTTTTCTCTCTCTCGCACCTCACACTCTTCCTCCGTAGCTCTCCATCCGTCACTGCTGTCGCTCTGGCTTTTTACTCACACTCTTTCTGTCCAGCTCGGTTCACGCTTCCCGTGTGGGTCCAGAGGAGAGTGTGCAAGATATGTTCAGGTCCCGCTCTCCCAGAGCTTAGCGATGAGCCTGCTTTAGTAAGCAGTAGGTTTTGGGAAGTGTTAGATCTCCCGAGGTAAAACCTGTTCCTTTTTTTTTTTTTTTGACCGTTTCCTCCAACCGTTAAAGCTGCAGTAGGTAACTTTTCTTGATTTGGATTAACAGAGACTCTTTGCAGGTTGCAGAACACATTGATATATGTAGGAAAAGGAAGAAAAATTTAAAGAAAAAGGAAGAAAGCAAATTGTTGTTTTTTTTTTCACTTTTTGCCAGTCAGCTCTCAAACGCCTAAGCCACACCCCCTGATCCCACCAAAGACCACACCCAGTTTTCTCACTAGATGATTTTTTAAAAATGTTTATATTGTGATGATGGATTAAATTCAAGCCATGCCGTGTCTAAGTATGTAGTTATCCTGGATGAATCCAAGCTTTTTTACCCTACTAACTTTTCACTTTTTTTTTTTTGGTGTAGATCAGGACTGTAACAAACTCCTAAAGGGACCTGCTAGAAGTCCAAAAACGTATAGAAGTTAAAAGGTCTTTTATTTTTTAATGCAAAATAATGAAAAACTTTTTTTATGAATTCTCAAAAATACTTGACCCTTGACCAAATGCATGAAAGAAGGAACATCCAGGTCAGTGTAAGAAACCTCATTTCCGGACAATTTCTACAATGAAATCTATGAATTTAATTTTTTTTTAGAAGTACTTTAAATTTTTTGTGTATTTCTTAATAAATAAATTTTTTAATTAAATAATGTCAATCTTAGCAAGCCAGATTCTGCTTCTGCATTATGATTGGTCACCAGAATTCAATCCAGTCTCTGATTGGTTAGATCTCCACTTATAGCCAATCCAACAGCATGCAGGTGGAGTTTAGCTAACACCATGTCTTAAATATTTATTCTGTGATGAATAAAGTACTAAACAAATCAATATCAGCCCAACACATACGGAGCCCTGGAAGTCACCTAGAGGAGAAAATAAAACAATCTGTGGCAACGGCTTTGCAATTCGTGCCCTCAGTTTAATAATCCGTTCCCACAAATTCTTAAATTGTTCCCTCAGTTTAACAATCTGTGCGCTCAGCTTTTGTAATCCGTACCCACGAATTCATAATTCCGTGCGTACGCTTTCGCTATCCATTCCCACAGGTTTGTACACAGACTCCTTTTAGAAGAACAGGAAGCTCCCCGGTACATGATAATGAATCTTATTGTATGTTGTGCAATTGTGGATTATTAACTGTAATACATCAAACTGTCTTAACTGCATGCTTTCAGTGATTCCCTAGCTATCAATTGTAGCAGGTTTAAGGTAGAATACTACGATTTAATAAAAATTATTTGCATTAAATCTTTGTTTTAATTCAGATTGTTTTACCTCTAGGTGACTTCCAGGGCTCCGTAAAAACACGTTTGTATATCATTTAAAGTTTTTTTGTTTGTTTGTTTGTTTTATCATTTTGATGTTTAATGATGAGGATTATTTTGCTAATGGAGCAGCTTGTCTAGCAATTGAAGAATGACTCTGAATCCTGTGAGTCGCTCGGGAGTTTGTGAGATCTCGCAAAAGTTTTGCGTTATTTAAAAAAAAAATTTCTGCATGTGCAATTTATTTATTTTTTTTACTTCATTTATATCAATATACCAGTTCATTGGAATCGAGGTAATGGAGAGGGTGGTTTGGGTAAAAAGAAAGATTCACTAAGATGAGCTTGTACAGTATATGATGGTGAAGCAGCACTGTGTGACAAATGTACCGCTTGTATTGAAGGTGGTTCAGATGTCTCAATTCTTTATATTTAGAGAAAAGGAATGAGGTAAGTGCGTCTGAAAAACTTCAAACAATACTTACTGCAGCTTTAAAGGCGTTGCTCATTTAGTGACGTTTAACCAAATCAGTTGCATTGTTTAACAACAACACACACAGACACATACACACACACACACACACACCAGCCCCAATGATCTTTCAGTGCTAGCTGGCTAATCGGAGATGTTTCTGTTGTGTATGTGTGTCATTAAGACCCCGGTGTAAACTGGGTCGGAGTGGGATTAAAACTAGCGCCGGTTTATTTAACCTCTAACCAGATGCCACCTTTGCCCCCCAATGACCACCCCACGAACACACACACACACACACAACTCCTCTAGATCTCAGTCCTGGCCCATTTCCCACCACGCTCGTGCGTTTGCATAATCTCCATTTCACCTCTGCAGCTCCGCAAACGCACGTCGTCCCATTTAAACATCTGTACTCATGTATGGTTGGAGCGTCGGTTTGTTTCGTTTCTCCAACTAGGTAAAAAAATACGACTTCCTGTTCGTTTCGCATCAATAATGATTGTAGTGGAGGTTAAACACTGTTGATTTAAAAATTAAACACACACACACAATCACTCAATCACTCATCGTTCATATATAAATCATAAACTGATTTGTTTCGTGTCCTGGCCACGCCCACTTTGAAATCTCTAACCTCTGGCGGATTTATTGCACCACATAGGAGTCCTGAACAAGTTTAACAAGGTTCAGATCTTTTTTTTTCTCTCCCACTTTTTTAAAATATTTTTTTTTACATCCCTGTGCTTCATCCTTTCTTCCTTTGCTCCCTTCTGTCCCACTTGAATTATTCCTCCGTCTTCTCATCTGATTGACGATCGAGGATTCGCGTCACCTCCGGGCTTTAACACGCCGCTGCCTCGAGCATCGATCGATCGATAGATGATAGACTCTGGGAATGTGCTTCTGTACTCAGTCACTGTTCGACAGCTAGTAAAATACACACACATGCGCGCACACACACACACACACACTCAAAGTCATGCACAGCTTTATACTTCACTTTCGTGTTCATTTTTTATGTAGGGCACATCAGAGAAGCACTGATACCTCTAACACACACACACATACACACACACAGAGTGAAAGAGGGAGAATTTTGCATTTCTGTGCATATTGTTAAAGCAAAAAAGGCTCAAGGGTACACAGGTGTTGATGAATTTTAATGAGAGAGACTCAGATACGGATAGACCTCTCTGTACATGAAGCACTAGAGAGAGAGAGCGAGTGAGAGAGATGGGGGAGGGGTCAGTCTAAGCTGAGATTTCAGGTTTGCGAGGTTTTTAGGCACTTGTGAGTAGAAACGTTAAATATTTGCAGGCTGTCTGTGAAACAGGAGGTGATAATAGGGGTGAAAACGGATAGTATAATTTTCAGAGTCAGATGAATCAGAAGTACGTTTAGATGTGTCTACGTTCAAGTCAAACAGGGACTCGTGATGAAATTTCCGGTGGATAAGCGTGTGAAACTATGGTGTTGAGTCTCTTAGCCGCAGTAGAACATTAGAATGGTGCGAATGTTTTGACAAAAGCCCTGAACCGCCAACAAGTAGAACGCCCAATCCTTGAAAATTGAACATCACCAACTTGTGAAAGAGACACAACAGTCTGTGTACAATCATACACAAACACCACTTGCACTTTACAGGAACTCAGCTGGAAGTTATATCCACATCACCCCCGTACAGTCCCGACCTCACCCCAGGCCATTTCCACATGTTTAGGAGGTTTAGGAGTTCCTGGGAGGCCAGCGTTTGAAGCAGGCAGTCCGAAAAACTTTGAGGAAACTTTCCACCTTGATGGTATGCAAGCACTAGGGAAACGCTGGAATAGGCGCATTAGTGTAGCAGCGGATGCTGTAGAGAAATAAAGGAAGTTTTTAACTCTCATAACTGTACACAATCAAGAGTCCCGGTTTGACTCGAACGCCGCTTGCAGTACTCCTCAACACATCACACTACACCAGATATAATATAAACGTCAGGGGGGCTACACAAAACCTTAAACACACCAACTGACTACGACAAGCTAGTTAGCCGCGACTGGATGCATAGATGGTCCTTATTCAGTCTTGATCAATTTTTTATGTTTTTAAAACACTTCACTTATCCGAGGCGCTGATTGCTCTTCGTTGCTATTTTTTCCCGACACGTTATTAGCCCTGTTGTCAATTTCAATCAGTACAATTACAATCTCCACATGCGTTATTAGTTCCTTTAAAAAAAGGCAAGATAGCATTTAAAAATAGTTCCTATCAGGAGCTGTAAAGGATCCGTGTGTGCGTGTGTAGTGTGTACAGACGGCAAGTCTCCTCTGATTGGCTATACACAATTGGCTCATTTACATAAACAAAGCCACGCCCCATGCTGATCCCCAAGCACCGCGATTTGGCCGGACTTCCTGCTTCTCACTGTTGATTATAGTAAGAGTTACTTACAGTACTTCACAGACACACACACACACACACACACACACACACACACATATACACACACACACTCACTGCTTTTTGACTCAACACTAATCCTAAAGCAGCAGGCTTTTCTCCACTGTGTGCCTGTGTGTGTGTGTGTGTGTGTGTGTGTGTGTGTGTGTGTGTGTGTGTGTGTGTGTGTGTGTGTGTGTGTGTACGCATATGTACAGTACCAAGCGTCTGGTTTACGCTTTTGCCACACATATAAGTGTATGTCTGTGTATGTGTGTGTATGTGTGTGTGTACGTATCAATGTAGAACTTTCATAGCTAATCTTGCTGCTGCCATTGTCTTTAACCTCTTGCCATCCGCAAAGCAGGCAGGATATAATGTCGGAGTGCCGCTAGCTCCGCCACCTTAACACAATGCTAATTCTCATTTCACAGGAATAACCTTTGACCTTTCTCCGTTTTTTCCATTCCTCTTCTTCTTCTTCTTCTTCCCTTTGCCTCCACACACACACACACACATATATACACACTCACAAACATACCTCAATACTCTTCCTTATTCAGATTTCTGACTCTGCTTCTCTTTCTTTCCTTCTCTGTCAAAGTCGCTAACACTTTAAGCCACACACACACAGTTGCATTTTACTTTGTACCTCTTTTCCCCCCTCAAGCCTACATGCACTCATGCATACAAATGCACTCCCTCACACACACTCACACTCATGCACACACACACAGACTCATACACACACACACGTACGTGCATGCATGCACCATTAGCCATTCTCTGTGCTGAAGGTGTGATGTGGTGTGCAGCACTCTGCCCCCTGCTGGCTGTTCAGTCTACCTGCCAGGAACAGGTGCCACATTCAATTAGAGCAGCAGGCTCTCAGTGGGAGGGGCTGGACCTGGTTTACTCTGGGCTGTGGAGAAGTGTGTATATATATACACACACACAGCTCTGTACAACAGCTTCAGGGAGTGTTTGTCACCAGATGAGATAACTCCACCCATTTTTCATTCGCTGCAGGTGCGACAGCGCGCTCTCACTCAGTCTCACTCACAGCCGAGCCGAGTCGAGTCAGTCAGTGTTCAGGCTGGGTTTCAGTTTTCCCCCAGACTCTTACACAACCTTTGTTTGCTTGTTTTTTTTTCTAGATCATTATAAGCTCATTAGCTTTTCCACACCATTAAAATCTTGTTAGTTTTTGTTAGAAAGTTTAAAATGTTATTATGTTTCCTAAAGCATTACATTTGGGAAACTTTTTTTTTTCTCTTAGATTCATTGGCACATCATTATGTTTTTAATTAAACTTTTTTTTTTTTTTTTTTTTTTACTTTGAAGGCTTCTTGTCTTCTTGAACATCATTCAATTTTGGTTTTTATTTCCAATGGTTCTGTCTGTTTATCTATTTATTATTACCAGTTTAAGGTTAGGACACACGTTTGGCTTTATTTTCTATATTCTAGAGCAATACTGGATTTTATCAAAACTATAAAATTTCAAATATGACATCTGAAGTGCATTTGCAAAACCCATCAGGCACCATGATGACACCGGCTCTCACGAAGACCATCCCAGGAAACCAAGAACAGGACTTACCTCTTGTCTGCAGATGAGAAGTTCATATAGAGTTACCAGCCTCAGAAATCACCAATGAACAAACAGCACCTCTGATTAGAGATGTTCTAAAGGCGTTACAGAGCAGAAGTAGCAGATTAATCGGTTTAGAGGACCATCAAATCAGCTTTAGTTTTCCAGAGCATTTAGTTTTCTATAGTTAGAATGTTGTCAGTTGTTTCTAGAGATGTTATATCCGTATCCGTATGATTTATTCTTGATTATTATAAGAGTATTACCATACCATGCCATTTATAGACCACTGAAACTATTTAATTAAATTGTTCTACTGTAAGAGCATTAGAGAGATTATAAAATAAAAAAAAAATATATATATATATATATATATATATATATATATATATATATATATATATATATATATATTAATTGTTCCAACATGTATCCCTTCATATTTTTTCTATACAGTATAATCACATGACTAGGGTTTGTTCTGAAAATAGCTGACTCTATATAATAAGGACCCACATTAGATTTTCCCAATATGTGTATGTATCCTCATTACAGTTTTCTTTTTTTTTTTACCTAGATCATTGAATTCTTATGTTTTGTTTTAGTGCGCTTAAACCTGGCTAGCTTCAGGCTTCATGTGTATGACCTCATTGTTTATATATATATATATATATATATACACACACACACTACCCAGCCACTTTATTAGGTAAACTTTGCTAGCTCTGAGTTGGACCCACTTTTGCTATCAGTACTGCCTTTATTATTTATGACACAGATTAAACAAGGTGCTGGAAACAGAGAAGATCTCTTAGAGATTTCAGTTCATATTTACATGACCGCATCGTGCAGTTGCCGCAGATTTCGATCTCCCCTTCTGCCATATCCAAGAGGTGCTCTCTTGTATTGAGATCTGGTGGAGAACCGCGCTGCTGATGATTTTAGCTTCGTGACGATGACAATATCATAACGGGATGGACACAGTCTGTCTGTAACAATACTCTGGTAGGCTGCGGCATTTAATCCATGCTCATTTGATGCTAGAGGGTGCCAAGAAAAATCTTCCCCCAAACCATTACACCAGCAGCATGACCTGCTGATAAAAGGCAGGATGGGTTCATGCTTTTCTGTCTTCTAAGCCAAATTCAGACCCTACCGTCCAAATGGCGCAGCAGAAATCCAGACTCTCCAGAACAGGTAATGTTGTGCAGTTTTTCATGCGCCCAAGTGAATCGTAGCCTCGGTTGCCTGTTCTTGGCTGACAGCGGTGGCACACGTTGTGGTCTTCTACTGCTGTAGCACATCTACGTCAAGTTTTGACATGTCAATGCTCTTTAGCATACCTCACTTATAACAAGAAGGGTAACTGTTGCCTTTATAGTAGCTCGAACCAGTCTGGCCATTCTTCACTGACCTCTGGCATCAACAAGGCACTTTCACCCTGCGTTCACACCGAACGCGGCGAGAGCGTCAAATTTCGCTCTCGCCGACGCCTGTTGCCACTCTTCGCCACTGTTGGCCGCTCTGACGTAGAGCGAATGCCTTTCTAGTATTTAAAGGGGCCGCAAAGCAGTCAAGCTTGTTGATCTTGTGGAGACTGACCAAAATGTGGAAGAAAACGAGAAATTGATTGATAGAAAGAACTGTATTGTAGAAATAAACAAATTATAAGCCATTTGTATGGTGTGGCTTCTGTTCATTGTGAATTGCTAATATTATATAAATATATATATATATATATATATATATATTTTTTTTTTTATATTATATTTCTTATTATTATAACATTAGAATCACTTACTAGACTTTGTCTTTAATTAAAATGACATTAATAATTAATCAACTTCTCCTCCATTTTGCTTGGGAACTAATGTTGCCGGACCAAAAGTTACAGGACTGCTTTCCGCGGAATCCTCTCAAGCGGAGGACCTCTACTTTTAATTGGGTTGCCGCTCAACCGCGTCATAGCTCATTACCCTAAAGTTGAGCTGATTTCAACTCCCTTCGCCGTCCTTCACCGCCCCTCGCCGCCGGCTCACATTGAAAATTAATGACTTCCGGCCGCTTTTACGCTCTCGACGCGTTCGGTGTGAACTCAGGGTTACCCAGAGGACCGCCCCACAGGACATTTTCTCTTTTACAAAGCCTTAGAGATGGTTTGTGTGTGAAAATCCCAGCAGATCAACAGTTCTGAAATCCTCAGACCAGCAAGTCTGGCACCAACAACCATGCAACGTCCAGAGTCCCTTAAATTACCTAACTTCCCCATTCTGATTCTCGGTTTGAACTTCAGCAGAGTATAGACATTATCCTCTGGAATCCTCTTTGAAAATCCCCTTTGTCGCAGTTGACGGTCTCCCACTGAGCTACAGGATGTTTACGGAGATGACACCGTCGACAGTGAAGAAGTTTAAAGAAGTGGAAACCAACATTGAAGATCAACCACGCAGCAGGAGACCATCAACCGCAACAAAGGGGATTTTCAAAGAGGATTTGATAGTGGGGTTCAACGATGGCGCAAATGCACGGCTTTGTGATGGAGACTATGTTGAGTAGTACCTTTATATAGAGGAAGCCAACCCTACCAACCAACTGTACCAGCAGTTTGAACCACCTGTGTCTGTTAATAAAAACGTTACACCTACTTTTGCTGTACTTTCGGCAGACAGGTAGACATTAGCAGCCATTGTGCAGACCATATTGGAGCCTTATCACTGTGATTTCCATTAGACAGCATGATGAGGGTGGGAGATTGTATGAATAGGTGCTGTTTGGAAGGCTAAATGAGAAAGAGAGGGCGAGAGATAGAGAGAGAGAAAGTAGACCTACATGAGGATGGAGCACAGGTCAAATTTAATAATTTCATAAATCCCCAGAGGTCAGCTCAAGACCTCTCGGAAATGTTTAGTGCCTGCGAGAGTGTGTCTGTGTGTGTGTGTGTTATAAATGTGTGTGTGTGTGCACTCTCAACAATAACCCAGACCTGAGCTCTGTGCCACAGTGGTATAGTGAAAGATTTAGCATGTGGTCAGTGTAATAGGGTACAGACTGACCTGTGTGTGCGTGCGTGTGTGTGTGTGTGTGTGTCCCAATTTCTTTTCAACACAGTATGTTCGTTCTTTATGGGTCACCTACATAGAGCAGGTCACAGTTCTGTTCTGTTCTGTTCTTTGCTGCACGTCGCCATTTCCTTTTCTCACAGAAAGGTACGGGCGATGCCTGATTCTTTTCGGAAAAAGGAAAAAAATAATAATAATATCCGCCTGTTTGACCTGTTCTTATTTGAGATTCAATAAATTGATCACAAGCGTGCATTTTTTCGCCTTACAGTTAAGAAATTTCCGAGATAAATCTTCGACTTTGTGCATTTAAAACTATGCAGAAATTTCAGCCCTTGTGGTTACGGATATTATGCAAATGTTTAAGTCCTGTAATGAGCGAGTGTGGCGTCAGCTCGGCGCTTTTAGAGCCGCACCGCAAGATCCGGTTTGAATAATAACAGTATTATCCTTTCAGGCAAAACGAGTCAGCGTACAAAAAAGGAAGGGAGGGAAGAAAAAGAGAGGAAGAAAGCTATAACGTAAAGACGAAAGCACCACGGAATTCCAATAAAGGCAAAATAAAGCATGAGTTACACAAGTGAAAAGAAAACAATTAGAAAGTATTTTAAAGTCTTGATTAAAATAACAAGAGTTAGAAACTTGTTAGAGGGAAAAGAGAGAGCGGGAGACAAAGAGAGAGAGACAAAAAGAGAGAGAGGGAGAGCTCTGGAGCTGTTTTGAAGCTCTGGTAATGGAGTAAGTGTGTGTGATGAAATGTCTGTGGGCAGTGAGTTCCTGATCTTTGGAGCCAGCTCCGTCCCTCTGTGAGTCCGAAATCTAATTTGGCGTAGACTCTGTGAAGTGTGTGAGGCTGCAGCGAGACGTTTAAAAGCCAGTAACATCGTTTCGGAGACAGCCGAACAAGCAGGATGCGGCCAAATCCCTGTAATTCGCTCCATTTTCCTCGGCGCTGTGGAAAACGCACAGTCCAGATCACTGGCCTCTGGTGGTCTTATTACGGGAGATTCAGCAAAAAAAAAAATGCCTTATGGCTGTTTTAGAGCGGGGAGGCAGTGAGGTTCGGTGTTCATCGAGGGATGGGGTTGAAGGGAAGAAATTTTTGGAAGGTTTAAATCCCTGAGTTGTCAGAGCTACGGCACGAGTCCAAAACATCAACACTGAGTTCTCTGTGCTGACTGATGTGGCCCTCAGAATTTCAGGATCTTTTGTTTTAATATATATGTATATATATATATTTTTTTTCATTGTCTAAAGCAATACTTATTATTATTATTATTATTATTATTATTATTATTATCATTATTATTATTTCATTTCTTGTTATTTTATTATTTTTAATATTATTTTACTTTTATTTTACTGTTATTGTTATTGAAGTTATTTTCAAATTATAATTGTTTTCCCTTTGGTATGTTATTTTTTATTTTTCTTCTTATTATTATTATTATTTTACTTTTTTATTATTACACTTTGCATTAGTTATTTTAAATTTATTGTTGATAGTTTTACTTGTTATTAATATTTTATTATTTATATTTACAGTATGTTATATTGCTCATTGACATATTTATATTTATTCATTTTATTATGGTAATTCTTATTACTGCATTATATAATTATTTATTTGATTTTATATCGTATATTATTTTTATTTTGGTGTATTTTTTGTCATTTTCATTACATTCATGATCATATTTTCTAATTATTCTTTTTTGTTTATTCTTTATTGTTTATACATTCTTGTATAAACCTATTCGTGTTTCCTTTTAATTGTTAAGTGTAGACTCACTTAGATAGATAGATAGATAGATAGATAGATAGATAGATAGATAGATAGATAGATAGATAGATAGACTTTATTGATCCTGTGAGGGAAATTATTGCATTACTGCAGCAGGTTACACAAACAGTAGTAAAGGAAAAAAAAACCTGCACTTACTTTGATCATCAATGAAAGCAAAATAACAAACCTGAAATGATGTTTACCCGTAACCTGCACCGGCATACATGCGTACTGTTTGTTTATGTGTTATTTATTTATTTATTTATTTAGGAAGCTTAGCATTTTTGTAGTCACTAAACAGTTTGTCGCTATTAACTGCTCATGAATAAAAGTCGTTAAAGGTTGACGAGGATTAAATCATCGTATAGCTGTGGCAAAACAAAAAAAAACAACAATCGTTTAACCTTCACTCGTTCTCACAGTCCCGTTGGTTGATTTACCCTCCGCTGTCCCGGCCCTCGCCAGAGCCTGCACACCTCTCACAGCTTCTACACCATTTCCTCCGAACGTGTGCCGATGTAATGTCCTGCTTTGTCTCCTTTAACTTTACCAGTGACTACTAGTGTACGGATATCGCTTTCACTAGCCATTAGCCTACACTCTAAATGAAACACCATAATGTTCTGATGTCTAGACCCAGATTTCAGTGAATATTTTAGCCTTTTTCTGTCTACGCTCGAGCGGTGGTGACATACGATAAAAATACATGATGTCCGTTCTCTTTTTTTCCCTCCAACTGCTGCTTGTGTGGCCTCAAGCAAATCATTAAACAGCAGGCTGCTTTTCCGGTGCTGCAACCTGGCCACTGGTCCTCTTTAACCCCAGCATGAGGGCTTCCAAGAGACGAGCGGCCCTACCTCCCTACCCCCCTAACTTCCTACCTACTAAGATTAGAAATACAATTTAAAACCCACAGACGTACCGAGTTCCCCTCAAGCTTCCAGACCTAGTTTAAAGCACAACAACGACGCTACTGCCGACCTCCATGTCAGTGCCACCAGCCAAATAACACCTGATCCGTGTTGGTGGTCCTGAAGGGGGCTTTTTTTATATTGACGGATGTGCCTACAGCTTGAAATTTTCACCCTACAGAGTGCACTAAAATAAACGGATAATCTGGTCCGTAAATATAAATAGGTCCAGGCTAGGCTGTCTCACAACATTTCCGACCGAGTTCTTTCTGTCACGCTCAATTAATTTTTAACTATTTTCAGGTCCACGCTGACAAATTAGCTAGTTTCACGTGAAGTAATGTTTCACTTAAAAGTGCATTAGGCATTATTTTACAGCGCACTTGTACAAACATAAGTTACATAGAATATGATAACCCTGGCGACTTAGATTCTAACTTCCTTATTTTTTTTTAGTTCAGACATGCCTACTCTAAGTCATATTATAAATATTCCTGCTTTCTGTTTACCCCAAATGAGGCTGGGTTCCCTGTTGAGTTCGGTTCCTCTCAAGGTTTCTTCCTATTGCCATCTCAGGGAGTTTTTCCTCACCACTGTCGCCCTCGGCTTGCTCATCAGGGTCTATCTGAGCATTTTTGATTCATACACATTCACGTTCCATACACACTTCGATAATTCTTCTGATTGTGTAAAACTGCTTTGCGACAATGACAACTGAATTCAGTTGAGTACACAATGGCGGCATGGTGGTGTAGTGGTTAGCACTGTCGCCTTGCCCCTTCCAGGGTCCGGGTTTGATTCCCGGCCAGGTTCGATTCCCATCTCTGTGTGCATGGAGTTTGCATCTTATCCCCGTGCTTGGTGGGTTTCCTCGCACAGTCCAAAGACATGTAGGTTAGGTTAATTCGCATTCCCAAATTTGGCTGTAGTGTGAGTGTGTGTGTGTGTGTGTGTGTGCCCTGCGATGGATTGGCAGCCTGTCCAGGGTGTACCTCGCCTTGTGCCCTAAGTCTCCTGGGATATACTCCAGGCCCCCCGTTACCCTGAATAGAGGCTAAAGCGGTATAGATGATGAGTGAGTGAGTGAATACACAATTTACTCTACTAGCCACTGTAGATCGTGGGGGCGGAGCTTTACGAACATGGGTCGAACCATTCAACAACTGAACTAACTAATCTTGTCAAATGCATCTTTAAAGCTACATGATTTCTATTTAAAATGGTGGGAAAAGGCTACTGCAAGCTTTGCATGGAAGAACTTACTGTAGCAACTTAGTCAGGAACAGTCCTGGATTTGGTGACATAAATTATTGTATTTGCTTTTAAGGTGCAAATCTGTCTGCTTTTTATCGTACTTAAATCATGTTATCTGAATTACATTATTTTGATTGATGAGCTTCTTGGCACTTCGATGACTATGCACCAGTTTTGAATAAACTGACAAACATTTATATTTATTAAACAAGGCAGAAGCTCAAATCACATTTTTTTTGAAAAGTTTTGTTCCCCAGGGAGACATACTGAAGCATGCATCAGAAATGAGATCATAAATGAGTACCCCTGCCTAGTTTGATCCGCCAGGCATTTTGAAGCTTTTCGGCGCTCACTATGGTAAAGACACCTTACAGCTAGTTCGCTCTGATGGTTAAAAGGCTCCATGATTGATTTGCTTTTACCTCAAAGTATATCGTTTTGTGAGTGTTTCCGTCAATCCAGTTTTCTCCTACTACGGGCAAAGTAATGGCTGACAGGCTGACAGAAGTACAAGTTAAAGTATGATGTTATGGTTTGAAAGGTAGTGGAGTAAAAGTGTAACATATGAATTAAAAAAGCTTGAAAGAGTGCATGGATATACAGTGACAAAATACTTGTATGTAGTTCTGAACCTCTATCTGTTTAGTATTCCCAATAGTTATATCTGTATCTGTTTTCGGTTCTTGAACCATAAATAGGAAAGATTTCTGACAGAGTTGTCATTGGGATGTCATTGCATTATTGCTACATCAATGGAGTTCCCACAGAGCCCTCTTTAGGCTTGTGCTAGGGCCATGGCAGGTCTGTGCCACGTTGTAGAAGACATATTACTTTCTTCTGGTGCTAAACACGTTTATAGACATAGTAATAGCATAGTAATAAACATTGGACCTGGTGATAGGAAACTAGCGACGCCATGATAGACTTCATGAAACCCTGACATGTCTAAGAAGTAGTATGAACTTCTTCAATGCACATTTAACATTTTTTACCCCGTTCCTGCTTCGTTCTTTGGTCTTCATGGTCTTCGTCTCAGAGTAAATATGCCATATTTACTCCATTACAGTATGTTGCCAGTCACGTTAAGACCAGCAAAAACCGAGGTTGAAAAATCTGTTTAATCAGTGTGGAGGCAGGATGTCACTTGTCACATACACAACCACTATTTTCCCTACAGTTAATAAAAATGATAGTAATTTAATACATTGCGGAGTTTTCAGCTCTTGATAAGGTCACTGGAATGTACAAGAACTCCACAGTGAATATGAGAAAACAGGATGGTTCATGTTCATACCTGTGATTACTGCTAATCATGTGTAACCCTGATAGTAAAGCTGAACGATTCCTATTTCATAGTTTAGTTACAGTAGTTAGCCATCTCACTGTCACTATCTTATCTTTAAATGTTCTCACCGTGAATGCGTGACGGAACAGTTCACAGGGCATGCGGTTGGTGCTGAAGGAGTGAATTGGAACCAGGATCTTGTGGAACTGCCCGGTCAGATTCGAGGTGATTGTTAGAACGTTTTGCAGGCGGGTCTACATATGGAAGTAGTGCTAAGATTTGTATTTAACTATTTAAACAAAACCACTGGTTTAGACCACACCCAGGCCAGTTTGGGCTTAAATACAAATACAGATATTTATTATGCTGTTAGAATTTCCGTTCGCACGTTAAACTACAACAGTTCCAGTTAGCTGGTTAGGTAACGTGATGTGTAGCGGACAGTTAGTGGTTTGCTACCTGCACTTAAATCAGCTACGCCCATAATTGTGGATACTTTTATGGCTTAATATAATTTTAACTCATGAGCGAAAATAAAAATTCATCCCATGTAACTGTCATAATTTTGTATTTGTTTGTTAACAGTCATGCAAAGCATTATTTCTGTTGTAAAGTTGGACATTTTAACATGGGTCTCTGTAGGCATCAGCTCACTTATTGAGCCAGCTCCTAGTGGTCATTTGAGGAACTGCACATCTCGGCGCTTCTGCATTGGACTCATTTTTCAGAACCGGAGGTTGCCTCTTGGATGCCGCTCATGTGTTCTTATGTGTTTCTGCAGTGCACTGAGGGAAAAAAAAAAAAAACTTTAGTTTAGTTTCTGTGTAAAAGAACATAAAGCTCAGGTGTAATCTCATAGAACGAGCTGCTCTTTTGGATTATGTCTCGGAGCAATAAAACAAGGCGAGCAGGCGTCCCAGGTGACCCCCTCTCATCTGAGTTAGAAATACAAAAAGTACTTACAAACACCCAACTAGTTAGTCGCTAGAGTGGATCTGTTGCGCCGCTGAGGATATCTGCCTCATGTCTTATTAACCAGCTTTGCAACCAAATCTGAGAACAAATGAAGGTCGTACTGTTCCCTCCAAGTCCGTGCAGGGATTCCTCCGGGTTCTCAGAGTTCTTCTCTCCCCTGTGTCAGAATGTGGACTGGTTAATGCATTTCGCCCCCTTAGCATGATTGTGTCCTGCACTTATCAGTATTTTTATAATACTGCAACAGCTTTCTTTTTCTTTTTCACGTGTAGTTGGTGCATGAAGTTGGGACGTGATGACATTTTTTGTTCAACGTAATAATATCTATCTAATGGAATAAAATAATTCCAAGCTTTATTTGCATTAGGACAGAAAAGCCATGTGCCCTCTCTTTTTTCGAGATAAGATAGAAGTCACTGGATTAACCCTTTAATGGTATGTATTTTACAAATCAGTCGATCTTCCACAAGGATGCTGTGAATGAGGAAGAGGCTGAATCTGCTTGGCTTCATTCTCGCAGTAAATTTGTGTGTGTGTGTGTGTGTGTGTGTGTGTGTGTGTGTTCCACTTACGAGTGAGGGTTATATTCACAAGCAGCTTATAAAATCGATTAGTGTAAGGCCTTGTAGTGTCGTAAAGAACTAGCGGGAGTTTATCATGGAAATCCCCACCATTTTTTTCTTCTCCTCGCCTCTCACACTCCGGGTCCCTCGTGATGTAACAGCGCAGATGAAGCCAGATTCAGCGGATCCCTATCCTCATCTCTTCTCATCTCTTCTTCCTCCCAGCTGTTTTCAGGTCCCCCACTCCCCCATCCCGCGTCTGTGTTCGTGGCGGCAGTGACTCGAGGTGACAGAGCGGCCTCGAGTCGCTCCCTTCCGTTGAGCTCTGCAGATATAAAGCGACGGAGCGATGCGACGCGAGGAGTTCGAGCCGAGGTTAACGCCATGCGAACGAGTCCACATGGTGACGGCTGATGGAAATGAGGAATGCTGGGACTTTTCAACATTCCTTTTGCTCCTCGGGCTCCTTGTTTGTTTGCTCAATGACATTGAGACAAATGTTCTACACGGAGTGGAGTTTTCTGTCAAAAAAGATTCTGAATAGAACTACAGCAGGGTTTGTTTGTTTTTTTCTGGAAATTTTGAATTGTTACTGAACACGTGAAGAACACTTTTCATAAAAGTGTAGTGCACAAGCTCGATACAAATAACACCTGAATAAGAGTAAAAGAAAGAGAAAAACATTAGCGGATGTCAGGATCTGAGATTGAGTGTTTAAAAAATATAATTATTCAAATTCAAACAAAAATTTTATTTGTCACATACACAGTCATACACAGCACGCTATGCAGTGAAATGCTTAAACGACCGCTCGTGACTTCAAAATAAACGACTATTAATAGGAAATAAATATGAAAGATAAAATAGAAAGTAAATTTAGCTGAGAAAGAATAATATACAATACAAAATATACAACATAAGAAAATATAAGAAAAGCCTAGCTGGACAAGTATAGAAAATATAAAATTTATGGAAATTGTGTGTGGAAATGAAGAAGAATATAAATAGAAATGTAATGTAATGCAATGTCCACGAATGTGCAGGTGTGCAGTGTCCACTAGTGACCATGAATGTCCAGAGTGAGTGCAAGAAACATATGTGTGAATGTGCGATTCCAAATTATACAAATGTGCTTCGTTTCAAAATCATAATTATTTAAAACATGATTTTTTTTCCCTCCCTTACTTGTTATTATTTTTTTATTATTTACTTTTATCTAAACCTTTATCTTTTTTCTTTCTTTTCCCTTTGTTCTATACCTTTATCTTTTTTTCTTTTCCGTATCTCTTTTGTCCTTCACTCTTGTCTTCTTTCCTTTTTATCTGCCTCACCTGTCTTGCTCCCTCATTTCTTTCCTTTTCTATTTCCCTTCATGCCCTTCACCTCTTTTTCTCTCGTTTCCTTTCTATTTCTATCTCTTTTGGTCCTTCACAATTCTCTCTCTCTCTCTCTCTTCCTTTTTTTTCCTCTTCTCTTTCATTTCACTTTTTCTATACCCTTTGCCCTTCACCTTTCTCTCTCTCCCTTTCTCTCTCTCTTTCTCTCTCTCTTTTCCTTTCCTTTCCCCTGTGTTCTTTACCTTTCTTCTTGTACTTTCATTTTCTTTCAATTAGTTTAAGATCATTCTGTTTTTCCTCAACTTTAACTTTTACTCTAATTTTTCCTTAACCTTTAACTCTAAGGTTTCTCTCTTACCACTTTCTCTCATTGTGCACTTTTATACTCTTTTTTTATACTGCTTTTTCCCCTCTCTTTATGTCTCCTCTCTCATCAAAGAAAATAATTTGACTTCTACCTTTTCTTATTTTTCCTGTTATTCTTTTCAAAAGAAAAAATCAGTGAAGCCCTAAAACACAGCTTTTATACAGCACAATGTAAAGCTGCTGCATTTCCTCTGACGTCCGCTAAGCACTGACACTGGAGACTCCTTCCCCAAACACCACATACTGTAAGCGTCTCCTTACAGCATGCGGCACGATGTCACCTTCTGACCTTTAGAACACAGAGCTCAGCAGGGATGCAGTTCGGTACTCAGTGTTCAGTCACGAGCATAGTGTTAGATTCTTAAACGACAGGCAGCATGAAGGAAAAGTCACTGAAAACGAGTGACTGACAGCCTTAGTACTGAAAGCATGCGATTTGTCGCACTTGTGTGTGTGTACTGTATGTGTGTGTGTGTGTATGTGCTACGCTTTTTTTATCCTGGTGTTTACTGTATTTGAAGTGCAGCGTAGCAGGAGAAGGTGTGAAGCCGGAGAAGGTGTGATACGTAAATGTCCTCTCTCTCTCTCTCTCTCTCTCTCTCTCTCTCTCTCTCTCTCTCTCTCTCTCTCTTCAGTGTTTTAATAGCCTCATTCCTTCATTTCCTTTCTCAGCGCGCACATTTCTAACGCACGTGATTGTGGGATTGATAGAAATGAATACATTTCAACTTGCCTTTTTTTAAATCTTTGTTGTGAAAATAGTGAAGGCGCACAGCGGTCAGTCACCGAGCTGAAACGAATTACTGCGGTGTGAATACTGAGTCTCTCAGCTCCGTCTCCGTCTCTTCTCTCGCTCACTCACACAGTCCGTTCTCTTTCTCCTTCCATTTCCTTTTCAGTTAACTCCTATTTTCTCTTTTCTTATAATTTCCTCCATTTCCTTTTATGCCTAAACTAGCATTTCAGTCCTTTCTTCCATTTCCTTTTTCCCTCTTTAAGTTAATCTTCCTCTTCCTTTCCTTTTCCTTCCCCTTCTCTGTTTTCTTTATAGTTCCTTTTCTTTCATCTCCTTTTTTATTTCCCGTTCCTTCCATGTTTCTTCCTTTCCCTTTCATGTTTTTGCTTCATGTCTTTTAATTTTCTGTTTTCCTCTCGTTACGTTTATACATTCAGTTCTCTTCCTTTCCTTTCCTTATCTTTCTTCTTTTTCAATGAAATGAAATTAGTTTCCCTTTTATTTCTATTCTGTTCCATCTTCTTTTCCTATTTCCTTCATGTTGCTTTCTCTTCAATTCCAATTGCAAAATCCTTTACTTTTTTTTATCTCTCTCTCTCGCTCTGTCCCTCCGGAGCGCTTCTCTCGGGTCTCCCCAGTCTCTCAGCCCGACAGTGTGAATCTGCGTCAGCCGGCTAATTCACACTTCTCCCATGTGGGTCGCTTTCTTCAGAGAACAGATATAGAAGTGATTGTGTGTGTGTGTGTGTGTGTGTGTGTGTGTGTGTGTGTGTGTGTGTGTGTGTGTGTGTGTGTGTGTGTGTGTAAAAGCTTGCCTGTACATCAGCATGCCACTGACTGAGCGAGTCAGACCCTGCTCTTGTTGTGTAACATGACTGGTCCTGATGTACATCACTCCCACGGAGACACAAACCTCCAACCCTGGCTTTATATTCAATACACACACACACACACACACATACAGTACACACTCCACTCTATTCACATGCTCCACACGACACACTCCACATACACACTCCAATCGCTCCACATGGTCCACACACTCCCTACACACTGCATACACTCTCCACATACACTGCACTGCACACACACTCCAATTGCTCCACACACACTCCCCAAACACTCCAGATTCCCCACACGTTCCGAATGCTCCACATACACACTCCACACGCTCCACACACACTCGCACTTTAAATAGAAACGCCCAATAAACCGGTGGTGAAGTAGGCCAGAGCTGAAACACACTCGCGGCCCAGCAGCCAGACGGAGCGTCATCCATCACAGCTCCCTAGATGTAGTGCACTTCACTCGTCCCCTACTAACCACCATTTACATTCTCACACTCTCTCACTGCAAACACCACCATTTATCTCCTGCCTTCTCTCTCTTTCTCTCTCTTTCTTCCCCCTCTCTGTCTGTCTTCTCCTCTCTCATTCGGTCTGTATTCTAATCCTTCACTCCTGTCCTCTTGTCCTTGTGTCTCTCTTTCTTACTCCATTTCATTCATGATTTCTCTGCCTCCTTCACCATTTTCTCTCTTTATCTTGGCCATTATTTCGTTATTCATCTCTCTGTTCTTCCATCATTCTGTCTGCCTTTTCTTTTATATATTATTATTATTGTTATTATTATTATTATTATTATTATTATTATTATGTCTGTGTGCATTTTTCAAATCTCTGTCTGTCTTTTCTCTCTCTCTCTCTCTCTCTCTGTTCACTCATGCAACAAAATTTCTTCATCTTTCTCTTTTTGTCTCACTGTCTTCATGTACCTTTTTTTCTCACTTTTTGTTTTTTCCTTCCATCTGTCTCTCTATCTTTACTGTTCAAATACCATTCCATCATTCCTTTCCGTCCCTCTGTCTTTTTCTCCGCTGTTATTCCTCCAATTACATAATCACCGTCTGTCCCTCTTGCTCTCTTTTCTCTATCCATCACATGGTCTCTTTCTTTCTCTCGTTCCGTCTTCATTCATCCGACTCCGTCATCCTCTATCACTTTATCTCTCGCTCTCTCTTTCACTCCGTCCTTATTCTATCCGCATCCTCATCATCTGTCCATTCTATTTCTATTTCTCCGTCTGTCACTCTTCCTTCTTCTGTTTGCATTCTTTCAATGCCGTCCCCGTTCTCTTTCTCACACTCTCTCGCTCCCTCTCCCCAGTCTTTGTATGTCCGGGGACTCTGTTGAGGGTTAAAGAGGCGAGTTCACAGCAGGAGGCGGAGCATCAGTCGGGGGCATGGTGCAAGGACCCTCTGCAGTCTGGTGACCGGCTGTACGTCATGCCGTGGACTCCGTACCGGACCGACGTCCTGTATGAGTACGCGTCGTGGGACGACTTCTCGCAGAACCGCGCCACCACCACCTACAAGTGAGCACTCGCCCTGTTCATCGATAAATACTGTTAAGCTAAAAATATTAAAGGAATACTTCGCTGAGGTTTTAAAGAAGTACAGTTGCTCTGGAGAAGAATTTCAACCTTATGTTTCAGTCTTAAATAAACAAGCGTATAAAAGGACACACAATAAAATTTCCTTCAGTCACCTTAGAACTCCATAGAGTTCCGCAAAATGTTGCCGAGTCCAGACCTGAGCAACTGAAACAACCCCAGATCATAACATTGCCTCCAGAGGCTTGTACAGGATAAACACTTTATTTAATAATAAACACTTATACTTCTTTTTTTGTTTTACTTTTTCATAAATATTATCATCTCATGAAAGTGATACAAAGTTGTTCTCTGAGTTTTAGAAAAACATGTGTAGCTACAGATGTGGCCATTAAGAATATCCGCTTTTTCCCGCAAAAGGCAGCAATTCATCTCGTGCAGTGCCGCGGAATCCCACAAGTACCATTTAAGAATTGAAATAAATGTGCTGTGCTTCACTGAATATCCACCAGATGGCGCATGGAAGGACTTTAGCAGACTAAGCATTATATTAGCATTATATGCTATATAATGTTATAATCACCCACTTTGCATGTACACATACATGCATGTACATGGGGTACAGATTAATCGGATTAAGTTGAAAGGATTTTATCCCTCGTGGTAACAATTAAGAGGGTTTTAAATGTGAAGCTAACTATTAGCGAACAGGATATTCAGTTTTACATTTTAAATGGCTATTTATTAATCATAAAAATAATGTATTCCTTAAATAACCCTGCAAAAAAAATATATCATTTAAATAATGTGTTCCTGACTAATAATTATTATCTGACTAGTGGACTTTTGGACTGCAGAATATTTGATAATGTATTACGCCTCGGGTCTGATCGTTTCCTGATGTTAATTGAACTCCTGTAGAATACATACTGTAAAAAAAAAAGACTCTTGTCCTCTAAACCACACCAGCGCTTATTAATTCTGACAAATTAATTTAATTAAGCGAATGAATACCCCAGTGTTTTTCATCCACTGTATCTATTGTGTGAGTGTGTGTGTGTATTACTGGCTTCTCTGGAATGAGAAAAGAACAGAAAAACTATTGAAATTAAAGTCTGAAGCCTTTTAAATGTTGAAAAAAATGTGACTATAAATAAATGATAATAAACATTCAAACCCAGAATCTTCACAGTGAAATAATAAAGGTGTGATGATGAAACGTCCATGAAAGGGAGTCAAACTAAAACTTTTTCCAACTTTCCTGCTAAAAAGAAGTTACTCTTTTTCCCCAAGGTTGTGCAGGTCTATTTGCAATCTCAGATTCTTCTTTGGAAAATAAAAATAATAAAAATATTAGTAGTCCTATCTCTAAAAAAACAAACAAAAAAAAACTTTATTTCTAGCTTTATTCGTGAACATCTCAAACTCATAGCAAAACCCTTACAGCTTTCTATGGAATGTTATGCTATGTTTATTCATAGTTATGATCTTCCCTTAGATTTATATTGAGCTTCTATTTAACACACACACACACACAACGGATTCTGTCCAATTCTGCAATATCATCACCTTCAGATCTTGAGTTCTGTGAGGAATTAAACACTCCATGTCATGCTGTTATAAGAAAATTATTTACAACAGGGCGGCGTGATGAAGCGTTCCCACCCTGAAGCTGATTATTTTCGTAGTCTCGAAGTTTATTCCCTTTTATCAAACAGCAGTTTGTCGAGTATGATCGTTTTTAATTATCAGACTTTTTATCCATTCGTAGTTACATTTAATGTTCGTGAAGAAAGTTAATTCCTGGTCTTGGGTACATTATAGCTGCTGTAGACACTCATTCCCTTACCAACCTCTCCTTAACACTTCTCTCTCACAGTTAATAGGACGTCTGGCACTGGAGACTCCTTCCATAAAATTCTCTAAAGCATCCACTGTACAATTTCTTCCGAATCAGTTGTTACAGTATTATAAAAATGTGAAAGTTTTAGAACCGCCTGCCATCCAATCAGAATTGAGAACATGGCTATGGTATTTAATATAATTCTATTATATGATAATAATGGGATATATTAGGGTACACCGATCAGCCATAACATTAACATCACAAAACATTAACACATTAGCATTGATTATCAGTTATATACTAATAAACTAATGATAGGATCTTGGGCACCCAAGGTTTACCCATGCACAGGGGGGACCAAAGGCCAGCCTTTCCGGTCCAATCTCATAGAAAAGCCAATGCAGAACAAACCACACAGAGCCCAGCAGGGGGGAACCCAAGGCTGCTGTCCCAATCACCAAATTTGACACAAACTGCTCAAGATCGTATGGGATGCCCCAAACAAGTCCACTCTACGGAGGCCCCACTCCGCAACCCACAGCACCCAAAAGATCCACTGCGAATGTCCTGGTGCCAGACACCACAGCACACCGCCAGATATCCTGCAAAGTCATACCGAGGGGCCAGAGTTGCTCCAGTGGCACAAGGGAAACCAACATAATACGGCGCATCATGTTTTTTTGTTGTAATGTTATGGTTATCGGTGTATATTGTACATGGTTCCTCACCTGCCATGCAGAAAACCCGGGTTTAGTTCCCAGTCAGTGGCCTAAACTCAAATTCTGGATGCAGAGCATCCTTAGTGCTGGTCCCAAGCTTGTAAAAAATGTGAGGGGGACATCAGAAAGGACATCTGACATAAAACCTGTGCTAGGTAAATGTGTGGATCAGATAGTCCGTTGTGGCAACCCACTTAACTGGAGCAGGTAAAAAAAAATGACAACATCCAGTATTATATATTTTTTCCTCATTTCTTCCTAACCTGAATTATGTGCAATATAGGGCACTGGTGGCTCACTGGTAGGTGTTTCGTCTTCCATGCGAATGGCCCAGGTTCGATTCCCAGCCAGTGCTCAAACCCCAGCCACTAAATGCAGTGCAGGTCCCAAGGGAAAATGGAAGGGTTGCCAAAATGGTAGGAAGGGCATTCGGTGTAAAACCTCTGCCAAGTTTGTACTGTATGTGTGGACCAGGTGGTGACCCCTTGCCGGGAGCATACGAAAGAGCAATAATAATTTTAGTTTATTTGAACTATGTTACACGTTATTAATGTAATGGACATAATTATTAAGGTTAATGAAGATTTCATAGCTGTGAGTACAGCACGATTTATGAAATCTGATGCAATATGTGCCTTCAGGCTGCCCAACCGAGTGGACGGTACGGGTTTTGTGGTGTACGACGGCGCCGTCTTCTACAACAAGGAGCGCACACGAAACATCGTCAAGTACGACCTGCGGACGCGCATCAAGAGTGGCGAGGCCATCATCACCAACGCCAACTACCACGACACCTCGCCCTACCGCTGGGGCGGGAAATCCGACATCGACCTGGCCGTGGACGAGAACGGCCTGTGGGTCATCTACGCCACCGAGAGCAACAACGGCCGCCTGGTGGTCAGTCAGGTGAGGATGAGAGTCTGAGAGCCCTCTGTGTGTGCGTGTGTGTGTGCGTTAAATTATAGTGTCTTCCTTCAGTACAGGGATATAATCTAGGTAAGAAACAGAATTTTACCCGTTGTAGATCAATGGTCCGTGTGCTAGCATGGTGCTTGCTTTTATTCACGCCTTTCCAGAACTGTAGTCTGAATAGAAACCGACAGGCGCAACATGAAAATATCTTAAAGTCATGATCCTCAACACTGGTAAACAAGATGAGAGCGGAAAACTACAGAGCTGCAATCCCCACATGCAACCCCACACACACACACACACACACACACACACACACTCACACAGACCAATGTAACATGACAAGTAGACAACAAAGCAAACTTGACACGGGTGGAAATAATGATCTGGGAGAGCGGTCAGGGTGGAGCCGGACTGCTCTTCTACACAGGAAGCATCTCAGAGTGTGTTCGTATGTGTGTGTGTGTGTGTGTTTAATCCTGACAGTGTGAAAGCCATTTCCTTGGCTGCTGACACACTGCTTTTCAGAAGTACGAGCTTTTCTGCTGCAAGTGAACACCGCTCATGTCGTCATCCATTTCCTCTCTTTCTCTCTCTCCTTGCACTCTTACAGGTGAACCCGTACACGCTGCGTTTCGAGGGCACGTGGGAGACGAGTTTCGACAAGCGTCTGGCGTCTAACGCCTTCATGGCGTGCGGCGTGCTGTACGCGGTGCGCTCCGTATACCAGGACGATGACAGCGAGGCTGGCGGTGACCTGGTGCTGTACGCCTACAACACAAACCGCAACCAGGAGGAACCCGTGCACATCATCTTCCCCAACCCTTACCAGTACATCTCGTCCATCGACTACAACCCGCGCGACAACCAGCTCTACGTCTGGAACAACTACAACGTCCTGCGCTACCTGCTAGAGTTCGGACCGCCCGACCCTACAGCAGGTAAAGACCAAGCCGAGAATTTGATCTGTAGGAATTATGTGTTATACCGTTATGTGCATGTAGAGAAAAATAACCAACAACCGGGTGATGTCATGAGGTAGTGCTACTGTTCCCATACTGAATTAGATTTTTTTTAATAGCTTAATTTTAATTAAATGATTTGATTTGTTTACATGTATTTATGCTTTCTAAACATTCGATACGTTTAGGTAAAAGTTGCATCGTTTACCTTTATGTCCAAACCATCATCCCTTCATCTGTGTGACGAGCTACACTAATAGAAACGGCGCTTGCTATTATCTGGGTCACACTGACCAGAACGCCGGTTGTGTAATATAAATATGGTCTGTGCTGATCCGAATGCATAGTCCCCTTGTTCCGGGTCATCTCGACTAGGAAAGCACACAGAGTTAATGTGGTTATGATGTTACGATGATGTTCCTGTGAAACTAAGAGAACAAGACATGCAGGAAGGAAGAGACGAGTAAGAAATGGAGTAAGTGTACAGTGTGGGTGGAAGAGGAATAGTAAGTTTCTACAACTTCACACCTGCGAGGCTGTGCAATTAATTAGAGTGTTCTGATAATCATATTCAAGCTTTTTTTTTCTTTTTTTTGCTTGCTAAGTTAATTAAACATAATCAGCCGGTAAGCAATAATGCATTAATATTAGATATAGTCATCATCATCATCATCATCATCATATCCACAGTGGTTGCTGTAGCAACAGTGCATATAATGTTAAGTGGTGTGGATGCGTATGGAGCCTGCATTCCCAATCTTGCTGTGTGGGTTTGGTTGTTACTGCTGTTACAAATTACACTATAATGAACTGAATCAAATGGTACTCTACTGAACCGAATCAAATTACACACTAATGAACTGAATCAAATTACGCTTTAATGGAATGTACTGACTCAAATAATATTTTACTGAGCTGAATCAAATTATACTCTACTAAACTGAATCAGTTTATATACTATTGAACTGAATTACATTTTTATTCTACTGAGCTGAAGCACATACTCTACTGAACTGAATTAAATTATACTCTACTAAACTGAATCATATTATACTTTACTGAACTGAATCAAATTATACTCTACTGAACTGAATCATATTATAGTTTACTGAGTTGAATCAAATTATATACTACCTAACTGAATCTTATTATACTCTAATGTACAGAATCAAATAACACTCTTCTGAACGGGATCAGATTATACACTAATGAGCTGAATCATATTATTCTCTACTGACCTGAATTAAAGTATTCTTTACAGAACTGAATCATATTATACTGTACTGAACTGAATCACTTTAAATTGCACTTTACTGCTCTGTGGGCAGTGGTTGCTCGGAGGGCTAAGTTAAGTTACTGATCGGAAGATCTCCGGTTCGATTCCCAGCTCAGCCAGGTTGCCATTGTTGGGCCCTTGAGCAAGGCCCTTAACCCTAACTGCTTCAGGGGCGAAGTACCATGGCTGACCCTGCACTCTGACCCCAGTTACGCTGGGATATGCGAAGAAGGAATTTCACTGTGCTGTAATGTATATGTGACAAAATAAAGGCTTTACTTAAAAAATGAACACAGGTGATCTGAATTTTCCTGACCGCGAAATGAATTGAATTTAAATCAAACTAAATACTAAATACTAAACTTAATAACTGAACTGAATTAATCAAATCAACCTGATTCACCCTGAATTGAGTTAAACTAGAATGAGCCTAACTCTACTGAATTACATTTAACTAAACTGAAGTGAAACAAAATAAATTGCGTTAAACCGAATAGCTGAACTGAACTAAAATTAATAATACTAAATTGAACAGTTGAGCTGAATTGATTTGAATCGAAGTGAATCATAATGAACCAAGCTTAACTTAACTTAAAATGAATTAAACTGAAGCAAGTCAAAAAATTATGCCATGAACTGAACTGAATAAAAAATAATAATCCTGAACGTAACAACTGAACGAGTCAAGACTGTGATGGTGACTCTGCACTCAGATTTATTATTTTTTATAGGCTCTGAAATACAAGCACCGTCCTGTTTGTCATGTCATTACTGATAGACAAGCTGAGAGAGGCAGGCTGAGAAAGAGACAGACAGAGAAAGAGACAGACAAGTCGATCTCTGTCTGTAGTCATTAACATTCCTGTGTTTGCTTTCAATACAGCATCGTCAAGCCTTAATTACTGCCCATCACTAACGGTTTTCTCTGATTACTGTAGAATATCTGATTTCTGATATCCGATCAATTATTCATCCTTTTCTATTTTCACCGCTCTCTTTCTCTCTCTCTCTCTGTCTCTCCATCTCCAGAAAGACAGTTTTAAAGCAGCGACGTGAATAAATTAGATCTCACAGAAGCTCATTTACTGTCTGAAGAACTTTCAGAGCCATACTTGTGCATCACATCAAATGCCTTTCTTCCCCTTTGTTCTTTCTGTTGTTTACCATCACCATCCTCTCTCTCTCTCGGTCTCTCTCTCAGGACCATTGGTCACCACTCAGATGCCCAGCACTACAGCATCACGGTCGTTCTCGTCCACCTCCAGTCCGTCCACTATGCGCCCACTCCCTGCCACCTTTCACCCCATCGGCGCCATAAACAAAGCACCAGAACTGCGCCCCATCACCGCTACGGTTCCCGTGACCCGTCGCCCTCCGCGGCCACGGCCACGCCCACCCCAGGAGCCTGAGCTGCAGGAGGGGTGTGACCCGAGCGTAACGCGAGGCATCCAGTGGCCCAGCGCGCAGAGGGGCGAGACGGTGGAGCGGCCCTGCCCTAAAGGATCACTCGGTGAGAAAATCAGGGAGAATTTTTTGATTCATTGGATGATTTCTTTCATTCTATAAAGCTACCACGATGCAAAATAAAAAATGCAACAATGCTACAACAGAATCGATGCAACTACACTATCGAGTCTCTTATGAGCGGGTAGCAATAGCGACTCTTTTTTTATTATCATAGCTAGTTAGATAATTAAACAATATCACGCTAGCAAGCATTTCCCGCACAATACAGCCAACCATTTTGTTTATTCTCACCCTCGGTTTCATGGACGATTGTGTGTCGCCATGGCAACACACAGTAGAAAGCCGAGTAAGCGTTTCGCTGTAATGAATTGGAATTGGCACTTGACCAATCGAATTAGCGGACAGGAACTAACTGTTGTATAAACTGAAATGAAATCACGTGCTAATCGGCGTAAAGCTACAACCACCGCAGGTCTTTGGAAATGTGAGTCAAGAGAGTCTGCCTTGATAAGAATAACTGAAGTGTTGGAATCACTCATCGCCTCACACTCATGATTTCTCGGCTGCTTTAGCGTTCGTATCTGTGCGTCTATGCCGAGTGAATTCCCACTCTGTGTTTAAACGGTACGCAGTAAAGAAGAGAGAAGATCTGCGCTCAGCGTTTCTCTTTTACTGTCTTTTTATATCAGTCTATTATCAGGATGGTCAGACCGTCTCCGCTTAGTAGCTCTCATGTCCAAACCGTGTTCAGCTGATTCATATCGTGAGTTTCACAGTCGCTGTGTTCCAAATAATTGTTTTCACTTTGTCTAATGAGCTCAATCGCTTGTATTTATTGGGCTGTAAAACAGCGCGGGGCTGCTGGGAGACTAGTTTGTGTCTTAATAGCTCCCCTTCTTCTCCTCTCTCTCTCTCTCTCTCTCTCTCTCTCTCTCTCTCTCTCTTCCTCTCCCTCTTTTGCCTCCAACTGATTTTAGGCATCGCATCCTTCCAGTGCCTGTCGTTGCCGGTACAGTGGAACCCTCGAGGTCCGGACCTCAGTAACTGTACATCTCCCTGGGTCAACCAGGTGGCCCAAAAGGTCTGTCATCTCTCTGGTTTGTTCTACCCCAGTGCTGTTGTGTTTGGTGTTAATTGATTTTCTATGATGATGCTCCAATGCGATTGGTCGGAAGGTTTTTGATTGCTTCCACAATTCTACAGCTTGAAGCTCCCATATTCGACAATTCCTTAAAACAGATAGCACAGGTCTCAGAGTATTCAAGTGTGTGTGTGTGTGTGTGTGTGTGTGTGTGACTGGGTGTTAATACTCCAACGTGAATACTCCTCAGATAATGCGTTGTTACCTTAAACTCGCTTTATTTCACTCCTCTTCCAAACACTCCATTTCAGTGTCTGTGTAAATGAGCTACTGCTGAGCCACACCCCCTGCAAAAGAACAGCAGACCTGAGCAACAAACTGTGGGAGGGGCATCTTCTTATATGAGGTCACATTAGGCGGAACATCTCATTGGCTCGTTTAAGCACCGACCAATAAAAAAAATAAAATACATTTAGGATTTCTTGTTTTTTGTTTATTTTCACACACACACACACACACACACACACACACACAAGTCAGGTAAATCATGCTTCTTAAACGTTTTGAATAAATTACCTCCATATCAATTCATGTAGCTACAGGGAAAAAAAGCCAAGCAATATATGATTAAATAAATCATATAACAATAAATTGTTTTGCTACTGTATATTTAGATTATTAGCATAGCTAGCTTTGCGGAACGGTAGTGTAAAAGTTAGCACTGTCGCCTTGCACCACAAGGGTCCGGGTTCGATTCCCTGCCATCTCTTCTGAGTCTCCTGGGATCGGCTCCAGGCCCCCCGTGACCCTGAATACAGGATTAAGCGGTATAGACGATGAGTCAGTGAGTAAGCATAGCTAGCTAACATTTTACGGATTATCAGCCTGGACACTTTAGCATGTTAGAGACACGTTAACAACTACAGCACTGAGAGCAAAAAAAAATATCTGAGATTAAATACGATAATAAATGACGTCATGTTCAAAACTTAAACGTATCTTTAAGTAAAATTTATAAACATTGGTGTGTGTTTGTGTGTAGATAAAGAGCGGCGAGAACGCAGCGAACATCGCCATGGAGTTAGTGAACCACACGCGGGGTCGGATCTACGCCGGAGACGTCAGCTCGACTGTCCGTCTCATGGAGCAGCTCCTGGACATCCTGGACGCTCAGCTTCAACCCCTGAGACCTGGAAACAAAGAGTCGGCCACACGCAACTACAACAAGGTACTACATACACACGCAGAAACACAGAGGCAGGAAATACTGAATATTCCTCATATAAATATAATGTGTGTGTGTATGTGTGTGTGTGTGTGTGTGTGTGTGTTTTATTTTATTCTGTCCTGCAGCTACAGAAGAGAGAGAGGACCTGCCGAACATATGTTCAGGTACCTCACCGTGTCCTTGTCTCTCTCTCTCTCTCACTCCCTCTCTCCATTCACACAGTTTATCCATCCATAATTACATTTAACGTGGTAGTTAACGTGGTATAATATTTTATTAACCACTAAACCAGTTCTCACTGACGTCGTTAGCACTCGTTACGTTCCATCACCAGCCTCCATATCTCATGCTTTTAAAGTTATACATTAACCGCTGTTACAGAAAATATATTAACACCGTCTGACCAATCAGAATGCAGAATTCAGCAGGGTGCTGGTGTGACATTTCTTAATAGCGTTCGCATTTTATGTTTGGTAACAAAAACCTTTCTGTATCGGCAAATTTTGGACCAGCGTCCCTAATTTTCTGTCTTCCTTCCAACAAAAAAGTAAACAAATAAATGAGTGACTTGGCTTTTTAATGACTCGTTTTCTGACTCATTTGTGGATATTAAATCCCCTGTATGAAAACAGTCATGATCCTAATATCATTCGCAGTACTTCTTCTTGCCAGTGTTGTGATTAATTACGAAAAAAAAAAAACAGAAAAAGGATCCCGAAATATGAAAAATCTCACTCAGATTTGTGGACCATTGTATACGTGAAAACAATACAAATACTTGTGTGTGTGTGTGTGTGTGTGTGTAGGCTGTGGTTCAGATAGTAGACAACCTGCTGCGTGTGGAGGCTCTGGACGCCTGGAGGGACATGAACAGCAGTGAGCAGGCTCACACCGCCACCATGCTGCTGGACGTGATGGAGAAAGGAGCCTTCCTGCTCGCCAACAACATGTATGATACACGCTTCAGTGACCACGCCCAGAACGTCGGTGAGTATATACACGTATACACATGCACATCCCTACGTTCCACACTGACCAGGTCAAAGCACATACACCGAACTTTGTACTTTGTGCGAAATGACATTCCTCTGTTTTATTATCGATGCGCCTTTCTCTGTTTGAGTTTCTTCACTCAGCTCTAATACACACTCCTCCACTGGCTAATAGCATTATGCTAAAGACAAAAAACACCCTAAGCTATTTTACTAGCAATGTGTAGCATATAACTGATAATCTAAGATTCATTTGTAAATTAACCTCTGTTTTCTGTTTTCCTTTTAGTTCCCACGTTCCTACATTAGCTAAAGCTTGAATGATCAATTTCAATTCCAAAACGGTTCACACTTCTTTTTTGAATTTTTTGGAAAAGTAACAAACGTTAAACCAATTGTCCAAAATTGGCAGCTGAGAACTGACAATCTTCCATATAGTTCTTGCAAATTAGTCTTATTTTGCAAAAGTATTGCTTTTGCATCTTCCTCTGTTTCATTCGAGGTTATTTGCTGTTTGTGAAACACCGCCATCTGCTGGACTGGAGTGTGGAGTAGACGACTGGCAGAATTTTTTTTATTGCGTTTTAAATGTTGTTGATGTTTAAACAATCAACAACACAAGTTGCACAGCATTTCGATATTTATTAGTTTTTTTTTAACCTGTAAGATATATAACTGCTTGAGACAATTCAGTCAGTAAAGATTAGCACTACTGAATCGAATCAAATAAAATATCATAATGCAGCAAAAAATCAATCGAATCAAATGATGCAGTATTGCTGTATGCCTTTAGATTAATACCTTTCATGCTAATATGACCATCACATGCGTCATATGCATATATCAGACAACTAACTAGCCACTCTGGGTCTGAACTTTGTCTTGTAGCTGCATTACATTCTGAGACTTTACAAAGTGCTTCTGATAAATGAGCCCAACGATGAAGTGTCAAAATGTGCAGTACCTCGAATGGCCACTAGCTGGCTTCAAAAGTGAGTCAATCTCCTTGAAAAAATAACATACAAAAAAAAAAGATTTTGCTCTTTTATTAGCCAGATTAATGACAACTGAGCGGGGCAGTGGATTTTTATGTAACTCATCAATTGCATTGATATTGAACAATAAAACTATTTACCATAATTACCACATGGGCATGTCTGATTTGAGTGACTCCTGCAATGCAGGTCTTAAACTGTCTGCTATGCATCACTTTAGCTAACCAGCTGACTGGAATTGTTTCAGGTTATCTTACCAGAGGAAATGTACAGAAATGTCCAAAGTTTACACTGGAAGTGATTAAGGGTATGGATGACAGAGTTCAATCTAATGCGTTAGCATGTAAAGTAACGATAGCCATCTTGGCCTTTAAGTTAAGCTAAAGCTAACTTGTGGTAACTGATGTAAATAGCCAGTTCCAACCAACATCCAGGTGCTGTAATTGTTCTGCCCATTTGCCCATTTATGGATTAACCAGGGTTTAGTCTGAGTCAGCTCCTTTCTCGATAGTAACGATCAGCGCTCTAACAGGTGAGCTTTAAAACCGCTCTTTAGAAAAACCTGTGGGTGGCGTCGCGGAGGGTTTGTCCAGTTCTCATACATACACTTTGCCACATTGATTTGCACCAATGGCTCATTAATTTCTCATTAATATGACACCGGAAAACTCGTGAATTTTTAAAGTTTTTTTTTTTTTTTTTTTGCATATTAAATGCCATACGTAGCTATAACTAAGCTAGCGATAACGGTGTCTGAATCATTTAACATGAGATATATTTAAAATGATTTGATGTTAAGCCAGAGCCAATGAGAAACAAGGCTCCTCTCAGAAAGGTTACTGCGCTTCACTTCAACACAGATGAGCAGCAAACAATCACAGCTTCTTTTTCTTCTTCTTGGTTCACTTCTAATGTTATGATTCTTGCAGAAGCATAAATTATATCACTTGAATCATTTAAACAGTCGTGTTTCATCTACAGGTTATTACCCGCCTTTGTCCCGCCTTCGCATTTACATCGCTCACTTAGATTACTGTAATTACCTGCTGTAGCCTTGCTGGGGAAAAAGAAAAAAAAATACAGAAACCTTCGATAAGATTCAAAACCCAGTGTCTCAAACACAAAAACATCTGCAGCTGTCTAACAAAGTCCCCGACTTACACACCTGTTCCAAGACATGCCTTATTACAGTATCCCACAGTACCACAGTAACACCCCCCTCCACACACACACACACACACACACACACACACACACACACACACACACACACAAACTCACACTTCACTTCAAATTCATATTCAAATCAAATGAAACTTATTAAAGAGTCCATATTTTCACATTTTTAACGATTTAAGAGATTTTACAGAAATACAATAATAAAGAAATTCAATTCAGCAAGAGGTTCCAGTTAAATGATTACATTTGGAATAAAATCAAATTCGCTTAATAAGATTATCCTAAATTAATTAAAGTGACAAAACAAACATAATAAATTTGTTACAATATTTTTACCGAGAAATATTAGCCAGAGTGTGTTCAGTGCATGGCCCCGTGTGTGAGCTCAGCTTTTCTTTTTTTTTTCTTTGTGTGTGTGTGTGTGTGTGTCTATGCAGCATAAGTGCACTTCAAACAGGAACTTGCTGCTTTTTTCCGGTCATTCCAGCTTTGATGAGACTTCAGACCACTTCTTGTTCATGTCCACAATGGGCACTTACCCCCATAAAGGCATCAATTAAAGCATAAAAGGGACACGGATTGAACGCAGCCTCGACTCTGCTCTTGCTCTAATGCATATTTATGAGCTTTATATTCGTACTCTGGAACGACACTACAGTGACTTCCGTTTTTATGTATTTACGGGGTTTTTTGGGGGGGGGGGGGGGAGGGGGGATAGTTGCACACAGCTGGCGTGTATTCTTTTAGATCCTCACAATCACACAACCAAACATTCTTTCACTCCTGGGAAATTATATGTTATTTGTTTAGGTTTTTTTTTCAGTAATTCGTGGATGTTCTTTATGCAGAATGATGCATATTAAAGGAGCAGTAAGCAATTCTGGTTGAATGCACTCTGTATCAAACTCAGCAAATATTCCCACACAGTCTGCTAGCTCTTTTTTTATTCTATGTAATAAATTAATAAATAAAAAAAAGAAATAGTCTGGTGTTTGAACACAGCCTTGGCACTGTGAATTGAAAAAAAGTGCCCTAGACCGCACCACAGAAACACTATTCCAGCCAATCAGCGAAAGAGAAAAATATATCTGTGCTGGAAAAAATATTTTATGTGTTTAGTTTTTGTTCTTTCTAGTAAGTTCATAGACGTCCTTTATTCAGAATGTAAGATTAGTGAGGTTCTTTATGTAGGATTTTAAAGGAGCAGTAAGCATTTCTACTCCAGTGCACTTTATATCAAACTCAGTAAATATCAGCACATTGTCTGCTAGCTCTCTGTTTTATGTGTGGGTTAAAAAAATCTGATGTTTTTGCGCAGCCCCTGGCACTGTAAAAGAAAGAAGAAGAAAAAAGTGGCCCAACATAAACACTATGCCAGCCAATCAGCAAAAGAGGACATCTGTGAAATTGTGTTATTTGTTCTTCCTGTACGTTTGAAGATTAGGTTTATACAGAATGTGAGGTTTGTTAGGTTCTTTATGCAGAATGATAAACATTAAAGGAGCAGTAAGCAATTGTGGTGGTCAAATACAGAGAATATCTCCACAAGGTCTACTATCTGTTCATTCTATGTCCGGACTTAAAAAAAAGTTTTGATATTTGTACAAATCCCTTAGCATGGTATATGGAAAAACAAAGAAAATGGCCCAGGCCGCAGTACATAAACTCAATTCTAGCCAATCAACAAATGGGGGACACATGCACTAGGAAATTATATTTTATTTGTTTATGATGTTTTTTCTGTAAGTTCAGAGGTATTCTATATGCAGAATGTGAGGTTCGATGTGCAGGATGATGAACATTAAAGAAGCAGTAAGCAATTCTGGTTAAGGACACTTGTGTTGTAACGGTGTTTACATTAGTATTAGTAATGGTTAACATTGATGTTAGCTGCCTGGGCAGTGTGAGTCCATGAATCTCAGGGAAATCTTGCAGAGGGTTGTATTAGTTTGTAGGTTGAGTTCAAATATTAATAATCCTTTTTCACAGTCACTCACTCTGAAAATATTCTTCACATGTTCACAACAATCCAAATACTTTGTCTCTACGATGCATGAATTAAACGGGACATTGTTATAGACAAGACTGAATTTCATTTGACGTGTTATAAAAAACTTATTGTAGGCGCCAAAAAAAAAAAGCACTAAAAATTAAACGTTATCATAAAAATGATGATAAACGAGACTCTCATGTACAGTAGGCTCAAGGTTAGCATTGGCCTAAAAAAGCAGTGTTCAAACTCTAATCCTGTGTGTGCGTGTGTGTGTGTGTGTGTGTGTGTGTGTGTGTGTGTGTTTAGATCTGGAGGTTCACATACTGAACACAGACATGGATCCGCAGGATTTGTCCTTCCCTCAGAGGAGCTCTGGTGAGAGCAGCATCCTTCTGCCAGCCTCCACCGTCAAACAGTACAGCCGCAACGGTGAGTCACATGACCACCTCTCTCTCTCTTTCTCTCTCGTTATCTCTCGCTATCTGAGCATGTCTTTCTTTTATACCTCATGTCTACATTTCTACGTTTATGTTAGCTTCATATTTCAAAGGAATCTGTTCATATCCAGCTTGACAAAACTCTCTGTGTGGTTTTCTTTCTTGGTTCATACCCCTCTCTGTCTTTGTCTCTCTCAACACTTTGTGCTGGTACCTTTGTGTTTTTGTGCGTTGATAATCTATTGCGTACTCTCTACGTCTTATGAACTTGATGCTCAGTAAACTTGTGTGACAACCTGAGTTTTCTGAATTCTCTAAAACTTGGAGTGCATCAAGCCTCCCTCGTCTCCCGGGTCTCCCGCAGGCGCTGTTAGTTCCCCTCTTTCCCCTGTGCGCCTGAGTTTACTCGCAGAGAGCTTCAGGACGAGGTCAGGAGCTGCAGCATGTGTGTTAGGAGTGTAAAAACACTTGCTCTGGTCTGTGCAGTCTAAAACACACACACTCAAGAAAAATGGAGTGTGAAGCAGGGAGGTTATTTAACCACCACACACAGAGTGAGGATTTAACACCGAGGTAGTTCTCATCAGTGTTCGAGGAGCAGCATTAAATCCAAATCTAATAGTTTAGTGTAACTACAGTATCACGATTTAAAAAAACACAAGCTAATGGCTGAACAAATAGCAAAATTATTCGAGCAATATGAAAGATATATGTGACATTATGACTAATTCATCGTGAAATTGTTTCTTAATTAAGAGGAATTAATCAGGGCATAGATAGATAGATAGATAGATAGATAGATAGATAGATAGATAGATAGAATACAGAAGGGAAATCAGAGGAGACAATGGGAGGAAAAGAAATACATAAGGGACATTGGAGGAGAAAATTAAAAAGGAAAAAGGAAAAAAATTAGGAAAGAAATACAAAAGGGACACGAGAGGAGAAAAATGCAGAATAAGATACGTGAGGGGGAAAACGAAAAGGGCATACAAAAAATACAAAAGGGTCCATTTAAAATGAAAAGGTTATAAAGGTAGGGACATAAGGAGGTAAGAGTATGTCCAGGTCAACATAAAAAGCATAAGAAACATAAGAATCGTCAATGCCTGACCAAACTGAGAAATAGTGCTTCCAACAAGTCATACCTGCGTCATGATTGATTACTAGTATAAAGTTTCATCTGTTTTCGGTTAACTCTTCATTGAGCATGAAACACAGGCCAATCCAGGAGTAGGAACATTGGATTTCTTTTTTGGATTTGTTAAGCAAAAACCATGTCATGAATATTTATATATTATTAGTTTTTAAATAAACTGACATGTTATTTTACGTTATTTTGAATTAATAATTAAGATTGCCCTTAATGATAGGGATTAAATTGAGGTTAATGATGAGGATTTTTCCATGCACACGTATTCTGCTCCTGTGTCCCTTAGGGCCCCCGTAGAAACTTAAACTAGCAAAGGTTATAAAGTTTTGTTCTTCCCCTCCACTTTTTCGAGTTCAGGTTGCTACTGTAAGCCGACACATTAGAATGGAAAAAAGAAATTGCTAAATAGTAGGCAGATTCTAATATAACAAACGTGGGATGTACTGGATCAAGTGGACGTGATAATTTTAAAATCCTGGTCTTCTTCTCCATCGGGTCTGTATTATTATAGACCAAGGCTATTGGATATTTAATTAAATCCTCATCACAGACAATATAGAATTTAGTCTTTCATTAAGGAACGCTTGATGACCTGCAGTCCACTTCCTGAGCCTCTGATAAAGGCTTGTGCTCCTGGATTGATCACATTATCACTTTTTTTTAACTTAAGTCTTATTGATTTTAAAGCAGTGCACGCTTGGGGGTTGTTTTGGTGCCGAATGGCGTCGACGCCAACGGCAAGACAGAGCCATTGGGTTCCATGGTAACTGGGCAATAAGGCATGTAATGCGAGCGCAGTCTTCGAGGCACACTGCAGTTTCAGATGCCTTCATCAGACTTCATCAGCATTAGCGTCTTTTAAGAAAATAGAGAAATATATTAGCATGTCTAAGAGACGTGTGATTGGCTTCGGGATAAAAGAGGCGAGACAGACGTGATTCTCATCAAACTCCGAGAGCCTCTGATGGCCAATCGTGCCACGTGTCGGCATGCACGCGTTTGCTCGCTCGCGCGCTCGCTGCGGCTTAGCGCAATTCCCAGTCTGCTCTTCGCACTCATTGGCTGATAATGATGGTCTAATCAGATTAACAAAAAGCGCTGAGACAATTCCTTTCCTGATGGTTTTTTAACGGCGTTGCTAATAGAATAGCCGAGGATGCGTGTAGATTACTATCATTTCGAGAGCCATCTCAGCTCTTTCCTTTCTCCATCTCTGCGCCATCTTATCCTCGGCTCTCATCTCTCCGTCTCTCTTGCGTCTCTTTCCTTCCACTCTTTGTCCCCCTCTTCGTTTGTTTCGTCAGCGCCGCGAGACGGATTCGAACGATCGAAACAAAAGCCTATGAAATATTCATAGGGAATAATAAAAGAGAGCAGCGAGCGCTGAGAGCGAGACTGAACGTGCTGTCGGACTCGTGTCTTCGTTTCCCCTCTCCTTTTTTTCCTTTCCTCCCCCTCAGAATTTACAAAATGAAACAGTCCGTTTTGTCAGCTGAACATGCCGGCGTTTATCTTATTCCCTTCCTCCTGTCAGTCCTTTACACCGACTCTCTTCGTCTTCCTCTCTAGGTCAGGTGAAGGTCGTCTTCTTGCTTTATAAGAATCTGGGATTGTTCCTCTCTACTGAGAACGCCACTGTGAAGATGGAGGTGGAGCCGGGACCAGGACCTGGAGGGCGGAGCTTAGCAGTCAACTCGCATGTCATTGCCGCGTCCATCAACAAAGAGTCAAGCCGAGTGTTTCTAACCGTGCCTGTGGTGTTCACCTTGAAACACCTGCAGGTACAAACGCGCGCACACACACACACACACACACACACACACACACACACACACACACCTCTTCCTCTCAAAAGAAAAGCATAGCTACAGGACTCTTGAACATCAGTGATAGGTCCGAAGATGTGCTCAAATGACTCAAACAAGAAAGGAATAAAAAATACTACATGTTGTGCTGTTGTGAGAAAATAATCAGCAACATAAAACTCTTTTGTCCTGAAGATATCAGTTACAGTACTAATTGCTAGTAAACCCACTAATATGTTGCTAACTACTAGTATTCTTACTCACATGTTGCTAGCTGCTAGTAAATTCACTCACATGTTGCTAACTGCTAAAGAAAATCACTAACACCTTGCTAACTTTTAGTAAACTTGCCTACATGTTGCTTTAGTAATCTTATTCACATGTTGCTAACTGCTAGTAAATCCGCTCACATGTTGCTAAATGCTAAATGCTAAAAAAAAAACCTCACTAACACCTAGCTAACTTTTAGTCTCACTCACATGATGCTAACTACTAGTAAACTCGCCACACAATTGTTAAGTGCTAGAAAACTCACTGACATGATGCTACCTGCTAGTAATCTAGCTCACAAGTTGGTAACTACTATAAACTAACTCACATGCTAAATATTAGTAATCTCGCTCCCATCTTGCTAACTACTAGTAAATTTTGCTAATTGCTAGTAAACTCATTCTGGTGTTGCTATCTGTTAGTAATCTCACTCACATGTTGCTAACTTCTATTAAATTACCTAAAATGTTGCTAACGGGTAGTAAATGTGTGTGTGTGTGTGTTTGTGTGTGTGTGTGCGAAAAACACTGTGCATAGTGTACAAGTAGTGACTACATTTGAAATTACACAGACCTAGATTTAACAGGCCTGCCTGTTTCCTTTGTATCTAAATGTGTGTGTGTGTGTGTGTGTGTGTAGCTGGAGAACCACTTCAGCCCAAACTGTTCGTTCTGGAACTACTCGGAGCGCTCGATGACGGGTCAGTGGTCGTCTCAGGGCTGCAAACTGCTGGACACAAACAGCACACACACCACCTGCTCCTGCTCCCATCTCACTAACTTCGCTGTGCTCATGGTGCAGCACGAGCCCAGTGTAGGTACACACACACACATATACACACACACGCACAACGCACCTGCTCCCTCTAAGCTCCTTGTCTCGTTTCCTCGGTCCACACTGTCACAGTCTCGTTGCGATTTATATTTTCAGAACATTTACATATCTCAAGGTTAAAAACTCACACTCGCTGTGCTTTTTTTTTTTTAATCGCTCCAAAAGTTCTAAATTTATCTTGGTACAACAATATGTTGGTTTTATGATTTTTTTCCCCCTATCCGCAGCCTTGAAACTGATCGATAGTCAGATATATATGTGTTTAAAGATCAGAAAAATTTAGCGATGTATGAATATGTATGTGAGACAATCTCACTCTCTATCCGTGTGTGTCTGTCTGGTTCTTTCTCTGTCCCTCTCTCTATTTTTCTTTTTTTCCCTCTATTTTCCTTCTTGTGTCTATTTGTGTGTCTGTCTCCTTCTCTCTCTTTTCTCTCTCCCCATCTTTCTTCTGCTGCTTGTATCTATCTGTCTCTCTTTACCTATCTCTGTCTCTCTTTCTCTCTCCTTTTTTCTTTCCTTTCATGTGTCCATCTGTTTCTCTCTTTGTCTATCTATGTGTGTTTCTCTCTCTCTCTCTCTCTCTCTCTCTCTCTCTCTCTCTCTCTCTCTCTCAGTATCAGGATCAGATGCACGAGGTTCTGCTGGTGGTGATCACCTGGGTGGGGATCGTCATCTCGCTGGTGTGCCTGGCCATCTGCATCTCCACATTCTGCTTCCTCCGAGGCCTGCAGACCGACCGCAATACTATCCACAAGAACCTGTGCATCAACCTCTTCATCGCCGAGCTTCTCTTCCTCATTGGCATAAACAAGACGCAGTACCAGGTGAGTCCCGCTCAGACCGCAGGCAGAACCCGGTGTGTTTGACGGGAGACATTTTAAAGCACAGCAGCTACAGTATATTTCATATAAAGCAGATTCAATTAAAACAGAATCATTTACACTTAACCACACTTCAGAAAAAAAGTTATTTTAAATAGATTCAGGGATTTTTGTTCTTTATATTTTGACTCTGTATACACACAAACAGACATTATATAATTATATGTCTTTAATAAATAAATGCCAAGTTGTATCTTTTAAAGATGCATTTTTTAAAGAAATATATAATCAAAAGAATAGTAATGTTTCTTTAATAATAAAGTTGTTTAAATGCTGGTTATTAGAAAGAAATCTCTCTCTCTCTCTCTCTCTCTCTCTCTCTCTCCGTAGATTGCATGTCCGATCTTCGCGGGCCTCCTGCACTTCTTCTTCCTGGCTGCGTTCTCATGGATGTGCCTGGAAGGCGTGCAGCTCTACCTGATGCTGGTTGAAGTCTTCGAGAGCGAGTATTCCCGAAAGAAGTACTACTACCTGTGCGGCTACTGTTTCCCGGCGCTGGTGGTGGGCATCTCGGCGGCCATCGACTACCGCAGCTACGGGACCAAGAAAGCGTACGTGTGAATCAGTCCATTTGCGGGCGACGCCACGGCGGTCACGACCTTCTCTGAGAGACGCTCAGCGTTGATGAGCGATAAGTTCTCCGTAAAGCCATTTGGGGCGAGGTGTCCCTGTGAGAGCTGAAACAGATCCGCGCTGTTCAGCTGTAGCGTCCCCGAGGGAAATACGCCTGATTTATTCCCAATATCAAACAGTATAGATTTCAAAAAGAGCTGTTTTTATTCAAACTATTTCTGGCACCCGACTGATATGAGGTCACTGCAGAAAGCCATCCTGGATAGTTTTTTTTTTATTATTCATTTCTAGGTCAAAAATTTTATCATTTTTCAGCAAAGCGTGAATAGAAGATTAAAAAGACACTTATATACCTCGATAACATTTCTTTTTACTTTTAAAATTATGTTGTATGGTATTTTTTTTTCTTCTGATTTTATTTCATTCCCAGGGCCTCTGTCATTCAACGCTGGTGGGTGGGACTAAATATTAGCATAAGTTTATAAAAAACATGTTAGCCAAATTATCGTAGCATTGGCTTGTGTTAGCTAATCAGTACAAAGTCTAATGAACAGAGAGAAGTAGCCCAGTCAGTCCCTCAAAGATTTTGTGGGATTTTTTGTAATCGTTGTATCTTGCAAGTCAAGTGCAAGACAATTTCAATAAAAAAAATGATAACAAAAATTTTTTTTAATACACAAAATTCCAAACTATCAAGGTGCATGCAAAATTAATAGCTGCTGATAATGAATTTTTTTTAAATTCTTTTTAGTATCTATGATTAAATAAATGTTAAATAATACATTTTAAAAAATTAAAATATGTTACAACAAAAATAAAGTGCACAAAATGTCAAAGTAAATGAAGTATAAAATAAAACAAATGATTTCAGGATATTCTTCTAAATGTGCTTCGAAAACTGAAAATTTAAAAATGAAAAATAAATGAACACTGAGCAGTATTTATGTGGAAAATGCCAGTACAAATAACAATGTACCAAAAATAATAAAAATTTTAGCAGCAATTATCATGAGGATTTGTCTTGCCTCTTGTATGTGTGTATCAGTCACACTCTGAGTATGTTATGCAGAGTAATTTCTATTGGTCGGTGAAAGCAAGACCTTTGTGTCACACGTCTGCATCTTCAAGAGAAGAAAAGAGGATGTGTGTTTTGTGTTAATGACGTACCGGGCATGTTTTTTGGAGCACTACGATGGTTGGTCAAGAAAAGGTTCAGTGATCGGATGAAATTGCATGGCCATGAAGAATTCACAGGGATTGGTTGAATTTGTGTTCATACTAGTGATCGTGAAATCCTGGAGGGACTCCTCACTAATATTTTACTTATGAGGACTTTTTACCTTACAAATCCCTTACCTTACGATCACACAGATCTGTAGTGTGTCCAACGTGTTTGAACCATTCCGAATTATTTTTCTTTCTTTCATTGCATCAGTTTTATTTTTTCTTTAAATAAATACCAAAAGCTGCCTGGCAGGTAGATGGAAAGTGGAATAGATGTAGAACGTAAATATTTTACTTAATATTTGCTGAAATGTGAATATAAGATCTGTGGATACGATTTCTTATCTACACTCTAGCTACATAGCACAAGCTGGTTGCTTGATAGGATTTGATTGGTGCTTTTTGTCTCATTGTGTAATCGAGTGAAATAATAGTAGAAGGTCAAACATCTTGTTCTTAAGTAAGTAGAACGTGATGCACACATTGAGAAGTTTCTAGCGATTATTATTGTTATTATTATTATTATTATTATTATTATTATTATTATTATAATTTTTGCTTGTTGATCCAGTCAGTTTCATCAGTGTATCAATTACTAGAGGGCTTAATTTTGTGTATTTAGGTCGCATATAGCTGTGTTTCTCTGGGCTGGGAGAGGAGAAAGAAAATTTAAGATCCAACTAAATAATTTAACAAGTAATTAAATAGCTAGATTCCTACAATGATGTTACACATCCAACACATAGCTTACATATTTAGAAGTGTTACCTATTTAACGGTCTAGCCTGTCCAGCTAGTTAGGCTACGCTAACAATGCTACAGTACCTTGCTGGTAAAAGTTAGCTTCTTAACTATAGATTTAGGTACTTCTGTAAGAAAAGGAAAACTCAAAAGTTTTGGTCTAATGTACAATAAAAGTCTTACTTTCAAGAATTGAATTTTTGAGATTTTCCTTTACAGCTGTGAGAGTTTATTTTTTTTAATAGGCACTTCTTACCCCGAGCGAGTTCAAACCAAAGAAAGAAAAACAATGAAAATTTAAATGTTTCATATACACACCAGAAAGAATTATATCGAATGCAATTTGTATATAAATTTAATTCGGGTGCTGCTACAGTCTTGCAGAAAAATTAGACGCCGTCATCTGTCTGCTCATAATTAAACCCAGAGCTCGGATTTTATTAATTCTTTATTGCTTTCATTTTGTACGTGGTGACAAAAGCGACACGATAACAATAACGCTAACGATTTGAGATAAACCTGTGGCATCATTTCGAGCACTTCAGAGATCGATAACTCTCCTCACTTCAGGAACAAACCCGCTGATGGCTATGATGAATTATTCGTGTAAGGCACAGTTATAGCGCTATGATTGATGACAGAGCAGTTGATAATGATGATGTGTGTGTGCGCATGTGTGTGTGTTTAGGTGCTGGTTGCGGGTTGATAACTACTTCGTGTGGAGCTTCATCGGCCCTGTGTCCTTCATCATCATGGTATTGTTCTCTCGTAGCCTCACCTTTTGGAAAGTTTTACTCAGATCACACACAGCTCTCTCATCGTTTGTTCAGTTGACCTTAGATAAAGTTTTGAAAACAAAAGGTGTTTGATTAACGGGAATAACGAACATGTTAACCCTGGATAAAGTATGATGCAGGGTGAACTTATGTATACACATGGACAAAATTGTGGGTACCCACAATAAGAAAAACTCACAATGGTCACAGAAATAACTTTAATCTGAAAAAAGTAATAATAAATAAGAATTCTATGAATGTTAACCAATGAAAGCCAGACATTGCTTTTCAACTACATTTCTCTTTGTGGCTTGTCAACATGTAGTTTGGCATATTCCAGTCTGGCTTTTTTATGATTTGTTTTCAACAATGGTGTCCTCCTTGGTCGTCTCCCATGTAGTCCACTTTGGCTCAAACAACGACAGATGGTGCGATCTGACACTGATGTTCCTTGAGCATGAAGTTCACCTTGGATCTCTTTAGAAGTCTTTCTGGGCTCTTTTGTTACCATTCGGATTATCCGTCTCTTTGATTTGTCATCAATTTTCCTCCTGCGGCCACGTCCAGGGAGGTTGGCTACAGTCCCATGGACCTTAAATTTCTGAATAATATGTGCAACTGTAGTCACAGGAACATCTAGCTGCTTGGAAATGGTCTTATAGCCTTTACCTTTAACATGCTTGTCTATAATTTTCTTTAGAAACTCCTGAGACAACTCTTTCCTTCGCTTCCTCTGGTCCATGTTGAGTGTGGTACATACCATGTCACCAAACAACACAGTGACTACCTGGAGCCCTATATATAGGCCCACTGACTGATTACAAGATTGTAGACACCTGTGATGCTAATTAGTGGACACACCTTGAATTAACATGTCCCTTTGGTCACATTATTTTCAGTATTTTCTAGGGGTACCATCATTTTTGTCCAGGCCTGTTCCATGAGTTTATGTTTTTAAATAATTCCGTTGAAGCATGGGTGAAAAGCAATGTCTGACTTTCATTGGTTAACATTCATAGAATTTTTTCAAATTATTACTTTTGTCAGATTAAAGTTATTTTTGTGACCATTGTGAGGTTTTTCTTTCATTGACCGAAGGGTACCAACAATTTTGTCCACGTGTGTATGTGTGACACCTCAAATTGTGGTGACATTCAGTCTTTACAACGCATTCAATCAATTTTTCAAAGATTTAGCAAAGAATTACCAAATAACTACAGTAGTATTCATGCTAACAGCATGCAGAAGATTAAAGGTCATTTAATTGATTTCCTCAAAATGATGTGTTATTTTAATCAAGCTATAATTTGTGCAACAAGACATACTTTTAAATATGACCTCATCAGTCAATGGCATAATATAATTGAAAAAGAATTATAGAATGTACATTTATTCCTTCGTAGAACGTTTCACTCCTTACACAGAGCCAAATGTGTGTGTGTGTGTGTGTGTGTGTGTGTCTGTGTGTGTTCATGTATAATGAGACAACTTGTAAGAAATGATGTTTCAAGCCTCAAAAGATGTTAGACGGAGTCACACATTGTGTTTAAGCACAATTGTAGAAACTCCAGTATGATATGTCTAACCTCTGACCTTTGTTTGACCTCCAGCTGAACCTGGTGTTCCTAATGGTCACGCTTCACAAGATGGTTCGCAACTCGTCCGCCCTCAAACCGGACTCCAGCCGCCTGGACAACATCAAGTAAGACCAGAGCTGAGTTGGTAAAAGTGTGTTTTTCACTTTCTGTCTTTTCATAGAAAGTATTAAAATCAAGTGTAGTACAGATTGTTCTTAAGTACAAGCGTCTTAAATGGGCTTTAAACCCAAGTAGGCTTAAACCCACACAAAAAACTAATTTGATGATATGTGAAAAAAGATGATGTGCATAACTTTAACACAAGTCTATATATATATATTATTTTTTTTTATTATTGCTAATGTGTTGCTGTGTGAATGGCTCAAGTTATAATTATCACACTACTTGCCATAAATGTTCCGTTTTCAATACGGATTAATTACAGAGCCGATTAAAGAATAACACATGATCCAGCGCATCCTATTATTGTGCATTTCATTATTATTATTTATTTATTTATTTTCTTCTGTTGCACACATTGACATTGAGGTCTTGAAAGTATAATGTGTGTGCAGGATATGGTTTTGATATGCTTTTAATTAGCTATTTTGATTTCTCAAAATAAAATATTTTTTATTAAAAACAGAAATTAAACAGATAGAATAAAATGAAATCTAAATAAACTGAATATGAAACAAACAGCATGTGGAGGTGAAGGAATTATTCCAAATATGGCACATAGCTTGTGGGCTTCCTGATATGACAAAGTAGGTGTGGTCAGTGTATATAATAAATCAGCTTCAAATGATCATCTTTATGGTATATGGCAGACTGGGCGTGGTCATTGGTTATGCAAGATTAGCTTTGATCATCCTAATATGGTAGGTGGAGCAGTAGTGGTTAGCACTGTCGCTTTGCATCTCCAGGTTCTGGGTTCGATTCCTACCTCAGTTCAGTGTGCATGGAGTTTGCATGTTCCCCCCGTGATTGGTGAGTTTCCTTAGGATACTCCGGTTTCCTCCCACAGCCCAAAGACATGCAGATTAGGCTAACTGGTATTCCCAAATAGGAACCCTGTAAACAGGATAAAGCGGTATAAACAATGAGTGAGTGAGTGAGTGAGTGAGTGAGTGATCCTAATATGGTAAACTGAATGTGTTTGTTGTAATATATTAATCCAGACTGGCTCATCCTAATGTGGCAAACTGGGCATGGTCGTTGGTTATGCAAGGTCGGCTTTGATCACTTTAATGTGTCCCACTTTAGTATGGTGTTTTATACGTTAAATTAGCCTTGATCATCCCTAAATGACAAACTGGGTGTGGTCATTGGTTACGCAAACTCTTCTTTGATCCTCCTAATATGGCAAACTGGGTGTGGCCAATGTATATGATAATCCAGGTTTAAATCATTCTAATATGGTAAATTAGGAAGGTCTTGACTCTCTGTCTCGTGTGAAAGCCAGCCACAGTTCTGACTGCTTACTTTCAGGTCCTGGGCTCTCGGTGCCGTCACTCTGCTCTTCCTCCTCGGCCTGACCTGGGCGTTCGGCCTTCTCTTCATCAACGAGAAAACGGTCATCATGGCGTACCTCTTCACCACCTTCAACGCCTTCCAGGGCATGTTCATCTTCATTTTCCACTGCGCCCTGCAGAAAAAGGTGCGCGAGTGTATTTATGTGCTGCATCTTACACGAATTTAGTAATCATCCCTAAATAATTTTGTTACTTTAGGGGTAAATGTCCTGGTCCTAATGGGTGGAAAGATTTTATTTGAAGACAATTAGGAACAGCCGTAGCATAATGGAACTGTAGTGAATTTCTTATATTATTAAGTATGAGACTGTACCAAAATTGTAGCATTAATATACTATACATTAGTGTAAATTGTAATGTTTATATTCTCTCCATATATCAGATGTTTTATTTTGAATAAATCACATTCCATGATCCTTATACTTATAAAGTAACACTTTACCTAATGATAATTGCATAGAAGATGACGTACTAGTCAAAAACTGTAATGTAAGATTTGTAATATTTACGATATCTCAGAAAAGCGTATTTATCCGAATTTATTAAAATATTAATGTTATTGAGGTCACGTTGCTGAACCCTAATCTCAGTTTCATGTTCTCGAAGAGAAATTATGCTTAAATAATTAATGGACATTAATGGACCAAAGTTGCATTCTTTCTGGACCTGGTTAATATTCTTGGAATTTTTTTTATAATTTTTATCTATCCAAGTGTTAGAATGCTTTGAAGGTTATAATAAATTAGTTATTATTTATGCAAAAATTCACAGACGATATTTATTTATTTATTTAAAGATATACAAATTACACAGTATCTCGGTCATCTGCAGTATTGTGCAAGTCTTATTTTGTAACATGTTTACTTAATGACTTTATTGTTAAGTCAGTACAAAAAACTTACGATTTCGAAAATATCAAATGTCTGAAGGGGAGAATTGAAAGCAGCATCCAGTGTAAACTACTTGTTGTCACGGTTACTGCTTGCCGGACGAAAGAGAGACATGATAGCAGAGGTGAAAGTGATCAAGGGGATTTTAATGAACACAAAACAGGGAACCAAAAGAACAGAACCAGAACTTCAATCATAGGACACACAAACTATAAACATGACAAACTATACATTACAAACAGACAAAGAGACAGACCAGCTAAGAGACAGACAGACAGACAGACTAGGTGAACATGGAGTCAGGAGAACATGGAGCCAGGAGAACACAGAGCCAGGAAGAACACAGAGCCAGGAAGAACACAGAGCCAGGAAGAACACAGAGCCAGGAAGAACACAGAGCCAGGAAGAACACAGAGCTAGACAACATACCAGGACAAACAGTAACCCTAGACGAACAGATGCAAGACAAGACTAAACTGAACTCAGGAACATTTATAACAAAACTAACGAGCACAGCTAATTAGCAACCTCAGCCCAGGTGAGCGCCACATCACCTGACCGAGGTGCATTCTGGGGATTAGAGTCCTTCACAGAAAAGAACACAAAGAACACAGAAAAAACAAAAGGAAGTCTCTGGGCGCTTTGGCGTAATCCCTGACATTACCCCCCCCCAAAAGGCGCACCACCGGGGCGCCAAAGGAGGACCCGGACACCCTCCCCAAGGTCCCAGTACCGTCCTCCCCACAGCGAGGCTGCAAGGGATCTCCTCTTGGAGTGGAAAGGAGATTACTCCAAGGTTGTTGCCAAGGTCGGACGGCGGAGCGGGCACGGCGTCCTGGAGCCCGTGCGGAGGCAGGAGCACGGCGTCCTGGAGCCCGTGCGGAGGCGGTGGCTGGAGCACGGCGTCCTCGGCGGCGCATGGCGGCGGCGGCGGAGGAAGAGGCGGCTCGCTGTCCACCTCGACGCATGGCGGCGGCGGCGGAGGAAGAGGCGGCTCGCTGTCCACCTCGACGCAGGGCGGCGGAGGAAGAGGCGGCTCGCTGTCCACCTCGACGCAGGGCGGCGGAGGAAGAGGCGGCTCGCTGTCCACCTCGACGCAGGGCGGCGGAGGAAGAGGCGGCTCGCTGTCCACCTCGACGCAGGGCGGCGGAGGAAGAGGCGGCTCGCTGTCCACCTCGACGCAGGGCGGCGGAGGAAGAGGCGGCTCGCTGTCCACCTCGACGCAGGGCGGCGGAGGAAGAGGCGGCTCGCTGTCCACCTCGACGCAGGGCGGCGGAGGAAGAGGCGGCTCGCTGTCCACCTCGACGCAGGGCGGCGGAGGAAGAGGCGGCTCGCTGTCCACCTCGACGCAGGGCGGCGGAGGAAGAGGCGGCTCGCTGTCCACCTCGACGCAGGGCGGCGGAGGAAGAGGCGGCTCGCTGTCCACCTCGACGCAGGGCGGCGGAGGAAGAGGCGGCTCGCTGTCCACCTCGACGCAGGGCGGCGGAGGAAGAGGCGGCTCGCTGTCCACCTCGACGCAGGGCGGCGGAGGAAGAGGCGGCTCGCTGTCCACCTCGACGCAGGGCGGCGGAGGAAGAGGCGGCTCGCTGTCCACCTCGAGGAACCCTGGAGGGTCTGGGCCTCCACTGAGGCTGGCTGGAGGGTCTGGGCCTCCACTGAGGCTGGCTGGAGGGTCTGGGCCTCCACTGAGGCTGGCTGGAGGGTCTGGGCCTCCACTGAGGCTGGCTGGAGGGTCTGGGCCTCCACTGAGGCTGGCTGGAGGGTCTGGGCCTCCACTGAGGCTGGCTGGAGACTGGGTGCAGGCCTTGACGTCAGCTGCCTCTTTGTTGGCCTTGGCCAGCTGTTCCTGCACCACTGCCCCCAGCTCCAGCAGGGTTTGCATTTGCCCCCGATCTCCCGTCGAGCGACAACTGTTTATCTGCTGGATAAGCACCCCGGCTAGTTGGTGGAGCCCCAGCCTCCGCTGTTGAAGCTCCACGTGATCCGCCCTCTGAACGCTAGCAGACACATGTTCGCCCTCTCCAGCTTCTTGCTGAGGCGCTCCACCGGCAGTCGCTCCGGCGCGCCCCAAGTTGTTCCGCCGGCTGGCAAGCCGACTCCCCAGGAAGGTCGCTTGCCCCGGCGTCACAGTCACAGCCCCCCCAAAAAAATTTCCCAGGGGAGATTCCTCTACTATCTTACTTTTTGGGTCTTGCATTCTGTCACGGTTACTGCTTGCCGGACGAAAGAGAGACATGATAGCAGAGGTGAAAGTGATCAAGGGGATTTTAATGAACACAAAACAGGGAACCAAAAGAACAGAACCAGAACTTCAATCATAGGACACACAAACTATAAACATGACAAACTATACATTACAAACAGACAAAGAGACAGACCAGCTAAGAGACAGACAGACAGACAGACTAGGTGAACATGGAGTCAGGAGAACATGGAGCCAGGAGAACATGGAGCCAGGAAGAACACAGAGCTAGGAAGAACACAGAGCTAGGAAGAACACAGAGCTAGGAAGAACACAGAGCTAGGAAGAACACAGAACTAGACAACATACCAGGACAAACAGTAACCCTAGACGAACAGATGCAAGACAAGACTAAACTGAACTCAGGAACATTTATAACAAAACTAACGAGCACAGCTAATTAGCAACCTCAGCCCAGGTGAGCGCCACATCACCTGACCGAGGTGCATTCTGGGGATTAGAGTCCTTCACAGAAAAGAACACAAAGAACACAGAAAAAACAAAAGGAAGTCTCTGGGCGCTTTGGCGCCCTCTAGGGGTAATCCCTGACACTTGTCAGACCACAAAAAAAAAAAAAAAAGGAAAAGAAAGAAAGCTTTGGGGTTTGTATGCATGAAAAAGGAAGCAGGTGTGACAAAGTCCTGAGAAGGACTGAGTCCGGTTCTGCAGGATGTTCATTAAAACAAAGCAGCTCATTTCCTTATAATCCTGCACACACCCGTACCTGAGACTAGACTTTAAGCAAAGGGTCGTCACAACAATGACTGTTTTTCTGTATTTTTATTGGAGAAATCTTTTCAACACATACTTGCTCCGCAGCAGTTATTTGCATATGTCTAAGACTTTTGTACTGAATATACATTACTGCTCAAAAGTTTGTGATCTCTCTTTAACTCCATGGTTGTGTCTGATTTTTATTTCTTTCTACAATGTAAAGCAGTGCTGAAGACGCCCAAGTTATGCAATATGTCCCAGATTTAGTGTTATAGACAGCTTTGGGGTAAGGGAATCATTTCTAATTTGTGTGTGTGTATGTGTGTGTGTGTGTGTGTGTGTGTGTGTAGGTCCATAAGGAGTACAGTAAGTGTTTGCGTCACTCGTACTGCTGTGGACGCTCATCCAGCTCCAGCTCTCACGGCTCGCTGAAAAACTCAGCACTGCGCACCAACAACCGCTATTACACCAGCAGCCAGGCCCGACACGCTGCAGCTCACAGACAGGTAACTCACACGCACACACACACACGCGCATAACCACACCACGTACTACACTCTGCGTATTTCTGACTTTCCTTAACCAACATTATTTAACAAAACACCATAATTAATATCAGCAAACATAATTACGAGCTGTTTCAGTACACGTCGCTTTAAATATTAGTTCAATAATAAACACCTGCGCTAATTACTTCCTCCATAATTCCAATAAATCTGCATAAATTTGCATAAAATTAAATTTGCCGAATGGTGATAATCAGCTGAACCCAGGTCAGTGTGTGTGTGTGTGTGTGTGTTCATTAACCGTAGAGTCAGTATTAATCAAGGCATTAAAGAATTCTTGGTGCTTGTTTTTTGATCAATGCTTAAACAAACATCAGTGAATAAAGTGTTTATTGAATCTCTTTTATGTTTTTTGTTTTCTTTCCTTTTCTGTCAAATATTCAGAATCTGGCCTCCAAATGATCTTTAATATTCCGCTTAAGGTTTTCATTTTGTCTTTTACGATTTTTGATTATTAATCAGTGTTTTTAGTAAATAGACATTTCTACATGAGAGTGTTTTTTAAATTATTCTCTCCCACATTCAGACTGCGTCGTCATAGTGTTGTGTAATTTTATTATTATTATTATAATCTGTGATAATGACAGTTGCGTTACTCTAAGCAAATTCAGTTTATTAACTTAAACGATGAAAAACAAAAAAGCAGAAAAAGGCTTAAAAAAGAATTTATTTTAGTATTCTTATTCTTATTATAATAATTATTATTATTATTATGGCTGATGAAATACATAAGAGCTAGTAAACTCTAAGTCTAAAAGACTAACCCTGTGTGCTTCAGTGGAACTCATCTCTCCTGAGGGAGCTGCAGTGTAAAGCTTCATCTCATAACT